>OZ024789.1:4712017-4959517 GCA_964017065.1 Haliclona indistincta
TGAAACCAACATGGAGACCATTGTAAAGACTGAAGGCATATTGTCATCAATGACTTTTATCATTGTGCACCTGGAGAAGGTAAAGAAAGCAGTCCATGCTAGCAGCAACACTATCTTCTTGCTACAGCAGGTGTTGAGAGATCTTCTTGATTTCCACCATAGCTTCCTGAATTTGTGAGAACCACGAACACAAGGCTGTGAAGAAGCCATGTATCGAGAAACAGGAATTATCAATTTACTAAATGCACACAGATGTGACAATTGATAATATATTCTGAAAAAATCAAGTAAACTGTGGAGTATTGAGGCGTAAACACCAATGCCCTGTTTGTAAATCCAAAGACAGTGAACCGTGCATGAATTACTTTAACGCATCTAATAAAGACAACCTCAACTTCAATATTAGCTCATAGTATGACCCTTATAATGTGTCAGTCATTCACTGTCTTTGGATTTATAAACATGGCATTGTTCAATACTCCACACTTTACTTGATTTGTATATTATCAGTTCTGTCACATGTCTCTGAAATTAATTGATAATTCCTGTTTCTCGTTACATGGCTTCTTCACAGCCTTGTGTTCGTGGTTCTCACAAATTCAGGAAGCTATGGTGGAAATCAAGAAGATCTCCCAATTCTAGTTGCAGCAAGAAGATTGTGTTGCTGCTAGCATGGACTGTTTTTTGTAACTTCTCCAGGTGCACAATGATTAAAGTTATTGTGAATAATTAGACCACTGTAGATTGATGAATTCATAAGCTGTGGCTATTTCTGTTTACTATCACTGTAAAATATAACGTACCGATCTCATATTAAAAGTTGATATAAAATGTAGTTATGTTCTTGAATGTATTCTCAATCTGTACTTCAGTACATTTTTAACTGCAGTTGCTGTCCTGAACAATTCCACTGACCACATTTTCGAAAACAAAACTACAGTAGCAATTCTTCTTCACCAACACTGTCTCTCATTCCTTCTTCACTCAAAGTGATCATCAAACCATCATACAGTGATACAGCAACACGATACTCTCCTCCACCAACCACTGCTACTGAGAACTATTCTACCAATCTTGTTTCTCCTGTACCATCTTTGCCAGCTCTTCCTACCACAAAAACAACACTTCACTCAATGCAAGATTTCAACACCAAAGCAACTCAAACAGACAACCACAATAACACACTCACTTCAGTATCAACACAAACAGACAATCATTCTAGATCTGGTGCACTAGAGGTCAACACCGGCTTTTCAAACAATCCTGAACTGAATCAAGATAAAAAAACTACAGCAGCAAAACCACAAGAGTTCGAAAGTGAAGATCCAGTCCTAGCAATAGCGTATCGAGTACTAGACACCATTGAATTTCAAAGAGAAAGGATTGAGAGAGCTGTTCATGGAACATCACAGCAGCTAACACTGGGTCTGCTACAGAGGGAGCTAGCTTGTCTGAAGAACAAGGTAGTCATGGAGGAGAACACACTGATATGGTGCTCAATGGTGAACAAGCTGAGAGAGATAGAGAGAAGTGAATGAACACTTAACACCGACAAATGCACTATTGGTTCTATAAATATGATTATCATGAATTGTTATAGTCATTAATTCACAATCATCGTTTTATCAAGTACGGACTATTGTAATACGATAGTTGTACGAATAGTTATTCTCTACCATAAACACCAGAATATCTTAAGCAGTTTGCTTTCAGAGAAGTCTATGTAATTTGCTCAAGTCTATAGCTGATTACAATATGTACAATGAGCAGCATGTATACATGTATTGGAAACAATGAACGAACAAGGCAAAGTCATAGTACAAAGTACTGTTGCACACACACACACACACATATACTTGCGTTAGTCACTATCATCAGAGTTAGGCGTGTCTGGATCGGAACTACTAGAGTCATAATCATCATTACCATGTACTCTCTCATACTCCTCCTCCTGGTCCATGTACCTCTCATAGTGTTCCTCCACTATGGCCTGTATGTTGATCTCTCTGTTCCTCTCACGCAGTGTGTAGCGTTTGGAAAGAATGAGGAAGATCACAAACAGCACGGAAAGTGTTGCTATTGTCAGCATATCGTAGCAAAGAGTGTAGGTTAAATTCATTATAACAGATAGTAAGTAGGATGGCACTAATGCTGAAACAAGAATATTCGCTCCAATAACAAATCCTTTCATCTTGTCCGGTGACTGAGCGATTATCCATTCTAAAAGAAGCACTTGGCTCATCGTCTTTCCGACTTCAAAAAGAATAAACGGAGGTATTTTCCAGTACAACGGAATGTTATCACCAGCTATTTTAGAAGAATTCAGTATTCTTGTACAAGATATGTATCTCTGTACATCATTCCAGTCAAAAACACTTTTTATACATATTGCTTCCATTAGCACTTCTGCTAATAGTCGAAGGAGCAAGCCTATTCCTATGCATTTTAACATGCTTATTTTATGGTTGTGAATAAAAGGACGAATTATGAATTGATAAAAAGGAATGAATGGTATTGTGAACAGCCAAGAGGTATTTATTCCATAAGTCAACCACAAATTAGTTAGGCCGCTGTTTTTTGGCAAAAGATCTAATGGTGCCAAGCTGAGTCCACTGCCACTTAAGCTTATACATGCAACTAGTGGGAGTAACCTTAGCACAGTCTTGACATCCTCTACCTCCTCTTCTGTGAAAGGCCCTCCAAATTTTTCCTTGCCAAAGTCTATTCGTGAAGGTTGTTCCTCATCAATATAGGTGAAGGCACTGCGTCTCTCGGGGTATCTGTGCTTCCTAGTGTAGTTGAGTACCTGTATGATGAGCTTGATGGGGTTAGTGACCTTATGAGTCCTGTCTATCCACTTTAGACACAAGCAGTCACTGATGATGATGATGGCAAGAGGAACAGCTATAATACATACCATGTATATAATGTTATTGATAACTGCATTATCAGGATAATAGCCAAACACAAACATTGTGTCTGACAAGCCATAACTAACTTCAAGTGCCCAGAAGTACCAATAGACAACCGTACTAAGCTCATCAGACGTGGCACCAATTAGTTGATCAGTTAAGAATGGAAGCATAGCTACTGAAACACATGTGAAGCATACAGCAGCTATTGCCAGTGCTATGGACGCTATTATTTTAAAAGCACATTCTGATTCAGTTACGAATGTAAAGAAAATCAACACATTGGCAATGAATGAAAACAGTGAAGCAAATTTAATTGTTTCATACCTCCCAAGCTTCACATCAGCAAGCCAGCCTATAAGAGGAGCAAGGAGTTTCGAAACAAACATGGAGTACATTGCAAAGACCTGAGGCATACTGTAATCAATGACTTTTATCATTGTGCACCTGGAGAAGTTAAAGAAAGCAGTCCATGCTAGCAGCAAGACTATCTTCTTGCTACAGCAGGTGTTGAGAGATCTTCTTGCTTTCCACCATAGCTTCCTGAATTTGTGAGAACCACGAACACAAGGCTGTGAAGAAGCCATGTATCGAGAAACAGGAATTTTCAGTTGACTAAATGCAAAGACATGTGACAGAACTGATATCATATACTGAAACAAATCAATCACACTGTGGGGTAAAGAACAATGCCCTGTTTATAAATCCAAAGACAGTGAATGAGTTACATGTTTAGCTCATCATTGCTTCTGGATCATTGCTCAAGATGGTGAGAAACCACAACGAAGAGAAGAGGAAGCACCCTTCACACGCTATGAACATGACAGCAAAAAGGACAAAAGGAGAGAGAAAGTGAACAGCAGAGAGCAGTGCTGGATGGCGTCTCATTTGAGAGTAAGGATTATCAACAAGGTTATCAGAGAGGAAATATTACAGCAACATTAACGTGCTCAAAAATTCATATCTTTGTAAACGTGACTGTTAAAAGCATTGTACATGTGTAATGTGGTTGCCGATAGGGAATGTAGTCTCATAACACTCGGTTACCTCCTACCAACAAGGGATGACAAAATGGCGGCTATGTAGCTGCTTGGTCTTATACTACAAACTGTACATGAAGTACTAGTTGTTGTTTAGGGGTTAAACTATCTGTATGAGGGGTTGTGTAAAGGTGCTTTCTTGATAGTGGTAGCTGTAGCCGTGAGACTAACAGATCAACACCATCATGATGGGTAACTGGTTCTCCCTTCATTGCTATCAGGTGGTGATACTAGATGTGGTTAGTCTGGATACCTGTGTGTGTCAGACCATTGATGGAAAGCTACTAGAAGGTACAGTATGATTCTGTGTGTAGCACACATACAATTGATACAAACTCCATTTTTTCTCGGTAGGCATTTATCAAGATATGTTGGAGACATTTATATCGAAGCCTCCTTCCGGCCAAGTTATGATCGTTGCTGGAAAGAGAAAAGGGCAGGTGAGTAATATCAGTGTGACTGAGTGAGGGTGATTCAAATCTCTTGTGTACACACACTGGGAACAGTACGGGTTGTGCTAGACTGCGGTGAGCCAGTGGACTGCGTGACCTCACCTTGTCACAGATATCCCAATGTCTCTATTGTGTGAGGTTGTGTGTTAAAGATAAACATGTTTGTTATATCTCAGTGGGCTAGTCCAGAGCTGCTGTATCCAGATGTACTGGGCAGTCTATGATATGATCTGTGCCTCTGAATGGTGGATGGTACGTCCACGTATATTACAGAATTCACATCAATCATTGTAGCCTTATGAGCCTTATCTATCATCCTTCTATTCATCAGTTCGAACTGAGCTATCTGAATTCTTCATTGACTTTGTATTATTATCACTACTTCCATTTTTGTTATAAAACTCTGTTGTGTAAAATTAATTACAAGCCAACCGTTTAATACACTGCGCAATGAGTACATACACTCACCGTCGTGTTTACAGTCTTTACAGTGTTTACAGTCTCACAGATCATGACACTGCACTAGACTGCAGTCAGTACTAACTAAGTGAACAGTACTAGTGACAGTGCACCACATGATGATGAATGCAGTCTTGTCAGCTTGCTCAGCTGTACTTTTAGAGACAGCTACAATGTACTTTGGTTACTGATTTCTGGTTTCTTATTTCCCGTTTCCTCGTTTCCCATTCCTGGTTTTACCAGTACCCGTACATCATTCCAGTCAAAAGTTACATTTCTGCAATGTATAATATTATGCTGCATAATTAGACCACTGTAGATTGATGATATTCATAAGCTGTGGCTATTTCTGTTATTATTACTGTAAAATAACCGATTACATAATAGATTATTACAAATTGTGTTTTTGAATATATTTATTCTCAATCTGTACTTCACTCAGTACATTTTTAACTACAGTTGCTGTCCCAAGTGCCAGAATTCCACTGATCACATTTTCGAAAACAAAACTAGCAATTCTTCTTCACCAACACTGTCTCTCATTCCTTCTTCACTCAAAGTGATCATCAAACCATCATACAGTGATACAGCAACACAATACTCTCCTCCACCAACCACTGCTACTGAGAACTATTCTACCAATCTTGTTTCTCCTGTGCCATCTTTACCAGCTCTTCCTACCACAAATACAACACTTCACTCAATGCAAGATTTCAACACCAAAGCAACTCAAACAGACAACCACAATAACACACTCACTTCAGTATCAACACAAACAGACAATCATTCTAGATCTGGTGCACTAGAGGTCAACACCGGCTTTTCAAACATTCCCGAACTACTTGAATCAAGATCAAAAACTACTGCAACAAAACCACAAGAGTTAGAAAGTGAAGATCCAGTCCTAGCAATAGCGCATAGAGTACTAGACACCATTGAATTTCAAAGAGAAAGGATTGAGAGAGCTGTTCATGGAACATCACAGCAGCTAATACTGGGTCTGCTACAGAGGGATCTAGCTAGTCTGAAGAACAAGATAGTCATGGAGGAGAACACACTGATATGGTGCTCAATGGTAGACAAGCTGAGAGAGATAGAGAAAGAGATATGATGACTAAACACTGACCGATGCACTATTGTGTCCAGTATAAGAATTGTTATAAGTTATTGTTCACATCTGCACAATGATTGCAAAGTGCATTGATTTCTCTTGATAAAAAATGTTATATGCTTACATGATATACTACATTGTATGTACTGTACATATACATATAGACTTCAGGCACTGCATCGAGGTTCTTTTTTCTGCTACTAAAATTCATACACCTACAAAATTTTTTACTGACTATTACACTAGCTGGCAGTCGTAACCAGGAATTATCATTGCCGATCGGCAATGATATGTAGGGATGACCTCGAATTAAGATGGCGGCTACTCATGTTGAAAATGGGTTTTCGCACATATCTCTATTATTATACATCTATACTGCATTTTAACTATCTCTAAGTGACTCTGAAGTGTAAGCGCTTGTAGGACGTCTATTAAAGTCGCCGGGACTGCTTGCTTGACGACGAAAATCAAGACAGAGAGAATTTGCAGGTCTTCGCTGTTATAGCGTTTCTCGAGATTCTAGACATCTAGGATTGATCAGGCGATTGTTCTGAGCATGGAAATACCATTGGCGAAGCTGGCAGACGTTTCTAAAGTGGTAAACTAAAATTGCCGCCCACGCGAATTGTTCATCTTCTTTCTTCTTCTTCTTCTTCTTCTTCTTCTTCTTCTTCTTCTTCTTCTTTGACAAGCATAGCGCTGTCCTGAGTGAACGAATCACAACCAAACCTGCACCATCGCATGTGTATATATCTGGGTTAGTGCACTTACTTCTTGGATAGGCGTCAAACACTACCAGAAGCGAGTAATCCTTGAAAAACATGGTTTTTGGACCGTTTTGGACTAGCGACTTCATTAATTAACCCTCTTGTCGCTTCTTATCATTAACTCCGCCCACATCGGTTTTGCAGCTATCTCGCTACTGCGTTTTGTCTCTGCTCTGAACGCTTCAGCGCGCAAGCCAGAGGTATGAAAATGTGTCTAAACCAGTACTATACCCTAAATAACACTGATCTGTTCGTTAACGCTTCAGATGGCGGGTTAAAGCTGACTTACACAGACGTGAACAACTTGTGTGTCTAGCCTGCTTACTGGCAGCAAGATTCTACGCACAGTAAGGTTCCTACACCACGCAGCGTAAGTTGCAAAGGACTAGAAGCCTCTGTGAGTGTGATATTGACTTCAACAAGATTCTACTAGGCGTGCTCCTACTATTTAGGCTCGCAGCATCATGAATTGTCAGTACTAGTGCTAGTCTCTTCTTCCATTACAATACTAACAAGTATCATGTTGTCAAATCATACCTGGACTTGACATTATGCTGTCTGCGTCCTCAACCTCTTTAACTATTTTAAACCTTTCAATGAGTGATTATTCTTGTGATTGGTAATATTAAACATTTAAACCACACTCCTTACTCTCAAGAGGCTGTGCACGTTCACATCTCTGCTAGACTAGTATCTAAATACTGCTCACAGATTTGTAAAAATGAAATAACATCTAACATAGAATACTACTAATAAGTTCAAACTGATAGTGATCAAAAAAGTAACAGGAACAAGTAAAGTAAAAAATTTTTAATAAAAAACTGAAAAGTGTAGGGATGACTCTTAAAAAAGGAAAGGAACAAGATGGGATGATGCTTGCAAAAGTAAAGGAACAAGATGGAATAATGCTTGCAAATGTAAAAGTCCCAAGTATCCCTACATCAGCGGCTTGAAGGAGGACGCAGTCCGATGGAGTAATTGACGGTTGTGAATAACTAGAGGTATCTGTGTTTGGAGGACGCAGTCCGATGAAGTAGTTGACAGTTGTATATAACTAGAGGTATCTGTGCTTAGGAGGACGCAGTCCGATGAAGTAGTTGACAGTTTTAAATAAGCTGCAGGTAGCTGTGTTTGGAGGACACAGTCCGATGAAGTATTTGACGGTTATAAAAGGTATAGGAAGAGGATTCCGCATTTGTCACTTTTAGCACGTCGTCGCAGCAAGCCGCTGATGTAGGGATACTTGGGACTTTTACATTTGCAAGCATTATTCCATCTTGTTCCTTTACTTTTGCAAGCATCATCCCATCTTGTTCCTTTCCTTTTTTAAGAGTCATCCCTACACTTTTCAGTTTTTTATTAAAAATTTTTTACTTTACTTTCAGTATTACAGAGTGATGATGTTAATTTTCTATTTCGAGTACAGATATGGTGAAATTGTCTAGCTGGCTTACTGTAGTCATATTAATCACTGATTTAGTATAAAATTTAATTATAATTATATTATTATGATAATAATAATATCCTAAACTAATAATAACTGAGAATGATAGCTGTTTTAGTTAATTTACAAATGCAGCATGTGTATCACTCCTTCAAAATTAATTCTTTAAGAATGCGCTAATGAAAATGTCATTGACACTGCAGTGCGATAATTGATCATTTATTAATCACTTTTAAGGTGTGATTCCTCCATGAATCTTCTAACGTCTTGTAGTGTCTGATATGATTACAAGAAACATCAAGATTTAGTTGCAAAGAACGATTTGAATTATATGCTAGAGCAATCCACTCTGCTCCTTTATCAGTTATTCCTGTGCTGCTAAGATTCAAATAGACTAGTGTGATATTGAGCTGAAGACCTTCACAGAGACAGTAAACTCCTTCATTGTAGAGTGGATTATATGATAGATCAAGGTGTTTGAGATGCTTGTTTTTTTGTAGCATGGTAGTAAGTGCCTTAGCCAGAGGAGTATCCTTTTTAACTTCAAGTTGTATGTTGCTAAGATTCAAGTACACTAATGTGGTATTGTTCTGTAGACCTTGAAAGACACAGCTTGCATTTTGTAACTTCCAATTGTTAGATAGATCAAGATGTGTGAGTGTCTTGTTGACTTGAAGCATTGTAGTGAGTGCCTGAGCAGTATCCTCTGTAACTACAAGTCCTGTTCCTCTGAAGTGTATTAAAGCTGATGACTGTTCTAAGAATGATGCTATCAACTTTGTATTTTCGATGATATTTGTAGAAAAGGCAATTTCTATTTCTAATCTGGCAGCACCAACTGAGAATGTTCGATACTTTAAAAGTTCAAGCAGTAGCAACTTCAATCCTTGATCATCAATTTTTAAAATCTTGAGTTGTACATTTGATGTATCAGATGAAGGTACAGACAGTAGTGAGGTTATATAATAACCAATAGCCAAATAGTCCACTGGGTTTAAGAAAGAATCTAAACTAATTATTCGAAATTTTATTAAATTGCTCAACGATAGATCTTGTGCTTCATAAAAGCAGTGCAATAAAGGAAGAAGACCATCAATACTTGATTTCTGTTTTGAATAAGAAGAGATGAATTCTCGTATTAGTAGACTGGTTAGTTTAGTGAAGCCACTATAAAAATGTAGTACAGCTTGAAACCGAGAGCCACCAAACATGCGTTTGAATACTGTCAATTGTTCACTAGAATGCATATGTGATATATGATAAGCAGCAAGGAGCTCTTGAACTGAGAGATGAAGAAAATTGTACGAAAGAGATTTGCTGAGAATTGTGAGTCCCTCAACAGCTTGGATTAGCCCCAAAGATGGTAGATTACCTGGAACGCGGACTAGTTTTAAATCCCTTTCGTAAAACACTACTTTATCCTGCATCACTCCCTCATATGCAAGTAAACTAAGATTACTCAGTTTAGATTTGAGTTCATCAGGGAGATCTTCTAGTGAACAGGAGACAGGTGTATTACTTTCAGATTCATGTGTTTCCAATTCTCGGGCAATGCAGCATAGTACAAGATTACAGAAAAGCTCATGGAGGGTGGTAGGTAGGGCTCCCTTCATTGTCAGGAATATGTGCACCAGTATTGCTACATGTAGAGGTACATAGCAGTAACCTTCTATAACTGGGTGCTCTTCAAGATGCTGGACAAGCTTCTGAATGAGAGTGCTGTTGCCATCCAAAGCTTTCTCAATGTACTCACGAATCTGGTGTTGAGTGAATCCCAGGATCTCTACTCGTCGATCAGCAATGTGGAGCAGGTTTCCTGAGGACACTGGTCGAGAGGTGATAAGAACAGTACTTTGATGAAGAGAGAGCACGTGTGGCTGTCGAATTATTGTTGATACAAGCGAATTATTTTGTAGATGAGATGGAAATTCGTCCCAACCATCGAAAATAAAGAGAATATTCTGTCCATCACAATATTGTATCTGAGAAGCAACAATTTTAGACATTTCTAGATTACGAGCTGGTAGAATATCAGCCAAGATAGTAGCATTCTGAATGGCTTGATCACGTAAATAAACAAGAACTACAAGGTCGAATCTTTCCATAGAGCAATTGCCTTGAGCCCATCTATGGCAAATGTGGAGAGCAAATGAGCTCTTTCCTCCTCCTGGGGCTCCTTCAATGAGAATTACTCTTGTATGAGGAGGAGATGGTAGCACAACCAGTGGCTGCATTGTTGAGAAAATGTTGTAGAGATTGATTGGTTCTTTGTAACTCATAATAGTTTCTATTCTTCCTTGCTGTGCTAGTCTGACCATTTCTTCCTCTCTGTCTCCACGTCGTTGTTCCTTACTACCAATCATTGCTAGCTGGACAAATTCACATCGTGGGAGGTGACTCCAATGTTGGGAGGTGTGGCTCTGAGACATAGATGTGTATAATCCTCTGAGATAAGATGCATAAGAGTTGAAAGGAATAGAATATTGAGATGCTGTTAAAGAATCCGCGGGTGGTAAGTAGGGATAATTTTGGGTAGTTACTTGAAGGACAGTTGACACTGGCAGTCGTATAGAAGAGCGATCGTGTGTAGCAGTTACTGGTTCTGTTGCTTGTGGAGAAATTAGAAAATCTGTATCATTAAGTGATAAACATTAATTTGCTTATGCACAAATAGCAAACATACAGTGCAGAGGAGCCACTTTTGTGCTTTGTGGTTAACAAGTATGTTTTGTATTCAGAAAAAGTAACAATAGTAGCTATTGGACTGAAAATTGCTATGAGTGTTCACACATCATTCCTTAGAGTGTGCAGAAAATCTGGACTGATTATGCTAGTTGACAGTAAAGTTGTTGCTGCTTGTGTACCAGGCATCGGTTTGCAATTTTGAAAAAATGTGTTAAGGCCAGGAAAAAAGTATGGAGCTGAGTTAAGAAAATTCCCTTTGCAGTCTGCTAGAATGACTATTCAGTTTTAATCTCAGCAAGTTTGAGAGCTTAACTTCCAAGCATAGTGAAGTATGAGCCCTATATGTACCGGAAATTGGCGATTTTTGGTGATAAAAGTGTTAAGGCTGAAATCAGCACATCTTTGCGAGTTAAGAAAAACCACTTGATAACTGGATAGCCAGATACTTGTAGTTTTCACTAGTTTTTAAACTAGCGCGATACGTCCATCCATGCGCAAACGCGGTCAGCGAGAACACCGACTTTAGCTGTGACTTCGATTCTCTGCCGTGTTATAATGATATTCATCCAATATTAGCGTTGATCGATTACGTATTTCTGCGTGCGCTGCGCCGCGATAACCGTCGAGCGGCGAATGGCACCGATCAAAAGCTGTGTTTTGCGCTTTGCCCGTTCTTAAGCGTGCTTCTACAGCATAGATATTAGCTAAGCTCGAGGAAATAATAACCGCCAAGCCTCGTAGTGGCGCTAGATTGTGGCTGCTGTGTCGTAGGTGTGGTTCGTCGTGACGTCGTGCAAATTATAGTGATGTCACAAACATGGCGCTATTGTATTAGCTTCAATGGGAGAGAGCTGTACAGCATCGTGTGTCTTGCATTTCCTCATGCTCATAGTTGCAATCTGCATTAATGCAATAGAAAGGGCTATGTAGAAAGTTGTGTGGACTAACTACACACAACACTCTGGGAATAAAAAGTGGCTCCTCTAGATTAAAAGCACTGTACCTTGTTCAACTATCGTTTTCCTAATGAGCTCAGCAAGTGCACCCAGTTCAGACTGTCTGAGACACTCTATCAAGTGTTGATATGTACGAGTAGGTGCATCACTTGTCAGCCATTTCTGGAGAATAGCTTCTGTGACACTCTCAGGACCATCATAGATGTGTTTCTTCTTGAACAGGGCAACCTCTTCTCCATTCTCATCTTGTAGGAGACACATACCGAATGTTGTGTAGTCATGAGCAGCAATCTTTTGAACTATCTTCAGAGGCTCACCATCAGCTCCTTTCATTGTCTTCAGATTTAGTAGTGTGAGCTTTTCAAGAGCAGGTTTGTGGCATGTGTCTTTATCAAGGACTGCCGGTTCATTTGAACAAGGTTTACCAGTAGGCGGTGATGTGGCTGAAGATACTGGCTCATCTTGAGTATGAGTGTCAACTGCTGGTTTCTCCTTACTTTCTTTCTGTCCCATTTGGGCGGCGTTTACACGACAACGCTATCAGGAGAAAACCAGTGTGAAAACGAAGACTTTTGTACCGAGCTGATTCAGCAAACTAGGCCGTCTCAGTTTGACAAACAGCTTACAGTGACTGTTAATTTGTGGTCAACACCACGCATTTAAGCTTATAGGGAGAGATGTGGTTTTGACCACAAATAATTACGAGTCCGTCAGTTGTACGATGAAGACACCGCAGCAACCTGACTCGCGACGTCATAACTCGGGGTATTGGAATACCGGGTAATTCGGAATGATTCCGGTATTGACCCCAGCTACTGCAAAACTACAGATCGCCTGGATAAACTATTTCACCACGAGGTAGGTGCATCTGTTGGCTCTGCAACGAGCACTCGCTTGGCTGCAGTACGCAGTCATTCACGGTGTAAGAATGGAGAGTGTTGACACGACTAGCCGCGCCTCCATGCTAGCTACCAAGTGAAACTTGCTGTGTACTGGGGTCACTGGTATCTCTTGATTCTTGAAGTTAGACAAAGATCAAAGTGTGCACCAGGTAGCAGAGACTCTACAACGGCGATTTGATGAAATTCTGTTTGGCTGCTAGATTATTAGAAAATAACACATTAACATAAATATTTAATGCAGAAACCATATAACACTTGTAAACAAAGGCGTGTGGGGAGTTGAAATTCGTATTTATAACAATCCAAAAAGCAAAGCAGACAATACTGCAGCCGGCTTGAAACAGCTGTCAAGATATTCAAGGAGTGGCAAAATATCCTCTGCAAGATGTACAACATCCCAGCAACCATTCTACACGGGAAGTGAATTATGGAGCAACCTAGGACAGAAAGAAACGCACAAATCACATATCCATCATCATGCAAACATGTACAATACCTGAAATCATGCTGAACACAGTCACAGCTGAAGTCACATCACTCGTGGCTGCACTAAAACCGGGTTACACGGGAAATACACGGACTATTCCGAATATCATTGCCGATCGGCAATGATATGTAGGGATGACCTCGAATTAAGATGGCGGCTACTCATGTATGGCAAGCCAAAGGGGACAATATTATGAAACACAATATTTTCATGGTCAAAATTTGATTATTGCATGGGTAAATTCATTTGTGTATGGGCAAAATCATTTTAGCATGGGCAATTTGATTTGACCATGGGAAAAGTCTTTCTTTGCATGGGCAAATTGATTTGAGCATGGGTAATTAGATTTGAGCATGAGCAAATTCATTGTTAGCATTGGCAACTTATTTGAGCATGGGCAACTCATTTGTGCATTGTCACATTCATTATGCCTCGGTGGGCGGAGCCACGAGGCATACAGTAGTTCGTTTGTTTGTGTGTCATTATGCCGAGGGCGGAGCTAACGAGGTATACTGTAATCGTGCTGTCTGTCAGCAGGAGCGCATATAAACAAGGGAGCATGTAACTCTGAACACTACCCCATATAACGGCGAAATCCTAATATGGCGGACTTGCTATTTTCATTTAAAGTATAAATGTGACGTTTGCGGATGTAATAACTAGTACACACCCGTTATTAATAATATACCGGATAGAGGCGCGGTTAAATTATAGACCTTATATGGATTATAGTTCTTGTATGGAAACTATTATTTTTAGAACAGCAGCCATGTTAGGATTTCGCCGTTTACAGAGTTACATGCTCCCTTGTTTATATGCGCTCCTGCTGTCAGTCAGTCATTACCCGTGCGCAGTATGCGCCAGGGTTATGCGTTTGTGTCCGTCGGTATGTGTGTGTGTGTCGTCAAAAAACACGCCTGTTTGCGTCTTACAGCTCGAAAATCTCCACGAAAACACTCTTCGGAGCTTCTTCACTGAATTTATAGTCCTATGAAGACGTTTTCTGTGCTGGCAAGCCTTGTTCGAGCGGCTAATCCATGGCTATCTAAAGCTACGTGTCCTTGTAAGAGCACTTACGGTATTGTGGGTGTGTCACCCAACCTCCTATTGATGTCGATGCCCTCACTCAGTCTCCCTTTTCCCGTACGTCAGCGTGTTGCAGTAATGCAGGAGTAGTCTCGTGTTTAGCTCCTAGCTCAGCGCACGGGTATGTGTTCATTAGAACTCTAGTTCTGTCTGTTGCCAGCATTTCTCGTCGCTCACAGAAAACTAAGCGCTGAAACAAGCAACACAAGCAGAACTCGATATTTGCTCGGATCTGCATGTATAGAAATTTGGTTCTAAAGCTTCGTTCGCGAGTTATGGCGTGATTTGCTTACTTTGTTTACCGTTGCTGGCGATCTGGACTTCTCCAAAGGCAAAGCTGTCCACAGTTGACTGCCTAGAAGCTGATAGGGTAGAATTTTACTACAGGATAGCAGCGCAGGTCCAGAGAAATCGTGTAAGCAAGCTATAGAAGCTATCTCGCTCGTGGTATGCGTGTGCTGTAATTAACATTGTAGACACGCCCAGTGGAATTGTGGCTAGCACTGATTGGCTTCTGATTGCATAACTAAAGCACTGCATTGTGACTGCTGTACAGAAATCCTGTATGCATGCATCTGCAGTTGCTGTGTTTGTGGAATGGTGGATAGTTGTGTTTGTGGATATAATGTCAATCCACCGAGGCATCAGCACCTATGGTGCTATTTTTATGCCTCGGTGGGCGGAGCCACGAGGCATACTGTAATCGCGTTGTCTGTCTGTCGTTCTGTCTGTCTGTTACATCATTTTTGCGACGCACGCTGAAAGGTAAGCTCTGAAACTTGCAATACAGGTAGAACTCGATATTATCTCGGTTGTGAACTAGCGAAAGTTCAATACAAAGCTTCGTTCTCGAGTTATGGCATGATTTGCCTAGTTTGTTTACCGTTGCTGGCGAACTGGACTTCTCCAAAGGCAAAGCTGTCCACAGTTGACTGCCTAGAAGCTGATAGGTTAGAATTTTACTACAGGATAGCAGCGCAGGTCCAGAGAAATCGTGTAGGCAAACTATGGAAGCAATCTCGCTCGTGGTATGCGTGTGCTGTGCTCGGCTGTGCTACATGATATGTAAACACTGTAGACACACCCAGTTGAATTGTGGCTAGCACTGATTGGCTTCTGATTGCATAACTAAAGCACTGCATTGTGATTGCTGTACAGAAATCCTGTATGCATGCATCTGCAGTTGCTGTGTTTGTGGAATGGTGGATAGTTGTGTTTGTGGATATAATGTCAATCCACCGAGGCATCTGCACCTTAGGTGCTTCATTCCGTCTGTTACTTCAGTTTTGTGGCGTACGCTGAAAGGTAAGCTCTGAAACTAGCAATGCAAGTAGAACTCGACATTATCTCGCTTTTGATCATGTGAGAGCTTTACACGAAGCTTCGTTCTCGAGTTATGGCGTGATTTGCTTACTTTGTTTGCCGTTGCTGGCGATCTGGACTTCTCCAAAGGCAAAGCTGTCCACACTTGACTGCCTAGAAGCTGATAGGTTCAAATTTTACTACAGGGTAGCAGCGCAGGTCCAGAGAAATCGTGTAAGCAAGCTATGGAAGCTATCTCGCTCGTGGTATGCTGAACACTGTAGACACGCCCAGTTAAATTGTGGTCAGCACTGATTGGCTTCTGATTGCTGTATACATGCATCTGCAGTTGCTGTGTTTGTAGAATGGTGGATAGTTGTGTTTGTTGATATTTATGCCTCGGTGGGCGGAGCCACGAGGCATACAGTAGTCGTGGTGTCATTCTGTCAGTCAGTCAGTCAGTCAGTCAGTCAGTCAGTCAGTCAGTCAGTCAGTCAGTCAGTCAGTCAGTCAGTCAGTCAGTCAGTCAGTCAGTCAGTCAGTCAGTCAGTCAGTCAGTCAGTCAGTCAGTCAGTCAGTCAGTCAGTCAGTCAGTCAGTCAGTCAGTCAGTCAGTCAGTCAGTCAGTCAGTCAGTCAGTCAGTCAGTCAGTCAGTCAGTCAGTCAGTCAGTCAGTCAGTCAGTCAGTCAGTCAGTCAGTCAGTCAGTCAGTCAGTCAGTCAGTCAGTCAGTCAGTCAGTCAGTCAGTCAGTCAGTCAGTCAGTCAGTCAGTCAGTCAGTCAGTCAGTCAGTCAGTCAGTCAGTCAGTCAGTCAGTCAGTCAGTCAGTCAGTCAGTCAGTCAGTCAGTCAGTCAGTCAGTCAGTCAGTCAGTCAGTCAGTCAGTCAGTCAGTCAGTCAGTCAGTCAGTCAGTCAGTCAGTCAGTCAGTCAGTCAGTCAGTCAGTCAGTCAGTCAGTCAGTCAGTCAGTCAGTCAGTCAGTCAGTCAGTCAGTCAGTCAGTCAGTCAGTCAGTCAGTCAGTCAGTCAGTCAGTCAGTCAGTCAGTCAGTCAGTCAGTCAGTCAGTCAGTCAGTCAGTCAGTCAGTCAGTCAGTCAGTCAGTCAGTCAGTCAGTCAGTCAGTCAGTCAGTCAGTCAGTCAGTCAGTCAGTCAGTCAGTCAGTCAGTCAGTCAGTCAGTCATTCCGTCGCCACGATTTCTCGTAGCTCGCTGAAAACTAATCGCTGAAACAAGCAACACGGGTAGAAATCGATACTTGCTCGGATTTGAATTTTCAGAAGTTTGATTTTAAAGCTTAGTGCGTAAGTTACCGCGTGAATTGCTCACGGCTGGCTTAGTTTTGTAGCGCACGCTGAAAGTTAAGCTCTGAAACTAGCAATGCAAGTAGTACACGGTATTATCTCGCTCTAGAACATGTGAAAACTTTATACGAAGCTTTGTTCGTGAGTTATGGCGCAATTTGCTCACCGGCTCGCCATCGATCGAGCTGTTGCTGGCGATCAGGAAAGGCAAAGCTATCCACAGTTGACTATGTAGGAGCTTATAGGTTAGAACAACTTAGAATTTCACTACAGGATAGCAGCACAGGTCCAGAGAAATTGTGTGAGCAAGCTATGGAAGCTATCTAGTATGCATGGGCTGTACTGAACATTATAGACACGCCCAGTTGAATTGTGGTCAGCACTGATTGGCTTCTGATTGCATAACTAAAGCACCGCATTGTGATTGCTGTACAGAAATCCTGTATACATGCATCTGCAGTTGCTGTGTTTGTGGAATGGTGGATTGTTGTGTTTGTGGATAATGTGTCATTCCACCGAGGCATCTGCACCTTAGGTGCTTCATTGTAGCAGTATTCTCACAGCAATGAGTGCAGTAGTTTTGTTGCAGTATACTTTAACTTGTTTCTACTGCAGCTTGCATTGCATGCTTTCATGATACTGTTTTGATCCTTCCTTGGATCTACTGCATGCATATATACATGCTGTCATAGTTATGCATCTGCTAATTGAATGCCATACATGCTACATGTACTTTGTCAGTTTGTCAGTCAGTCATTATGCCGAGGGCGGAGCTACGAGGCATACTGTAATCGTGCTGTCTGTCAGTCATTATGCCGAGGGCGGAGCTAACGAGGTATACTGTAATCGTGCTGTCTGTCAGTCAGTCAGTCATTCTGTCTGTTGCTAGCCTCGTCCCCTGCCATTAATTTTCGCAACGAAACGAACGAATAAGCCAAAATTAAGGCCTGGTATCTATTGCATGGGTAATTGTGCGCATGCGCTTCATATGAAAACACGTGGCTTGCCTACTGATTCAGGCAAAACGCAAAGGGTCCCAATTCTGCTCATACGCCGAGATACTTTTGCACTCTAATAAACGCGCACCAAAACGGCAGCTAGGAAGCGTCAGTCTTCAAACGGCTAGGTCTTCGCTCGTATGATAATACTTGGCCTAAAACTATTTCTTACTCATAGGTCATGCACTCCTACGTGTTATCATGTTCATCCGAGAGCAGTAGACGCAGTAATGTTAAAAATATAGTGCAAAACATCTTGAAAGTACTAGTTTGCAAAACGGTGGCACGTTTTCGTTTTTACAACGATAGGGCAAATGTAAGAACATCTACCACTAGGTCAGACATCCAGGAGCCTATTCTGAAGGTTTCACCCTTGTCGTACATAAACTACTCTCTTGAGAGGTATTTTTGTTGACCACATAATGACCATGTTAATATACAATAATTTCATTCAGATAAAGTATAGCTGTGTCTGAAGTAGTTCTTTTGCCTGGGTAAATTGGAGTCCCACCATCCAGGAAGACCTTGTGGGCCATGTTTCTTGTGTAGTAAGATGCAGGGAAGATACTGTCACTTGAATACATTAGAAGAACAACATCAGGAGTTTTTTTCAGTGCTACTCAACCATCCTAGGTGATAGCTGCATGTGCCGTGCGCATAGAATGGAGCCAGTGTTGCATATGAATGATGCTCACTATAATTTTTATTCCAAAGTGGAAAAGAAATCATTAATAGTGACGGCCCAGACCAACAGCTTGTCAGCCGTACACAAGGCACAGCCCTGATGCCATAACAGTCACCGAGTAACCTAATTGAGCACACAGAATTTAGTGCTACAGTGATGACAGATGATGTATTGTGCAAAGCATGCTATGATAGGCATTATTATTAAACTTTAATAGCATTAGCCATAGTGAATCTGAAGAAGCTTGGAGTACATGATGACAATCTGGAGCACGAAAGCAAAGGATGAGGTCACTACACACCTTACCAAATCAGTTTTGAGTACTGTACTTTTTGTTGCAAAGAACTTGCAGCAATATAGAGCTGGAATGCATAAAAGGACCAATTGTACACAACAATTGTACGCATAAAACAGTGGCACACTTTTGTTTTTACACACCTATACCGCAATGAACTACACCAAATTGTAGCTAAATGCCTGTTCTATAACACTACTAGGTTATATAGAGTGTCTGGTTTACCTCTGTGAAGTGAAGCGCCCTCAAAGCGCAAACCGACAATAGCCAATAGTAGACAGGACTCAGTTGAGATCGCTGTATTTCATATCTACAACACGCTGTCATTATCGAGACTCCGCTAAACAATAACTATAACAGTTAGTAAGCAATAGAACGCCAATTTAGCCAACAGTTCAGGAGACAACAGCTGTAATGGCCAAGTTTCCTAACACGACTAGCATTCCTTCATCTTCTCCAAGGCCGCGGGGCAACGCCTACTTCCGTTGCAAAACAAATCTAGTAAATTTGGACCCTTTGCGTTTCGCCTGGATTGTCGATACAGGGCTGTACAAGGCCTGCTGTGCACAGCGTTGCTGTAGTTACGCTGCTGACGAATGCAGCAACGTGGTAGACGCCAGATACTGGGTTTTCGAAGATACTCTGTGAACGATTGTATTTCAAACATGTCAGCACAGAGTCACCATACACAGTAGAGACCGCGCGAACACAGACAGGACTTCGCTGCTCGTACTTGAGCACTAGATCCGCTTCTACAGGTTGCAACGCAGACAGTAGGCCTCTTAGAGCGCCATTTTCACGTGAATATACGGGCTAATATCACAAACAAATATTCAAGTGTGAACGGATTTCCCAGATTCTGGGGAATCATGGCAAATGGTAAAAGGTCACCCTTGCAATAGATACCAGGCCCTTTTTTCGCGCTTCCGTTTTCGTTCGTCCGTTTCGTAAGCGAAAAAATTTGGCCTGGGGACGAGGCTAGTCTGTTGCAAGCATTGCTCGTAGCTCACAGAAAACTAAGCGCTGAAACAAGCAACACAAGCAGAACTCGATATTTACTCGGATCTGCATGATTAGAAATTTGGTTCTAAAGCTTCGTTCGCGAGTTATGGCGTGATTTGCTTACTTTGTTTACCGTTGCTGGTGATCTGGACTTCTCCAAAGGCAAAGCTGTCCACAGTTGACTGCCTAGAAGCTGATAGGTTAGAATTTTACTACAGGATAGCAGCGCAGGTCCAGAGAAATCGTGTAAGCAAGCTATGGAAGCTATCTCGCTCGTGGTATGCGTTGCTGTGCTTAAACTGTAGACACGCCCAGTTTAATTGTGATTAGCACTGATTGGCTTCTGATTGCATAACTAAAGCACTGCATTGTGATTGCTGTACAGAAATCCTGTATACTTGCATATGCAGTTACTGTGTTTGTGGAATGGTGGATAGTGTTATTCACCGAGGCATCTGCACCTTAGGTGCTATTTTTCTGTCTGTTACGCCATTTCTGCGACGCACGCAAAAAGTTAAGCTCTGAAACTTGCAATGCAGGTATAATTCGATAATATCTCGCTTTTCATCGTTTGAAACTTGTATACGAAGCTTCGTTCTCGAGTTATCAATATGGCGTGATTTGCTTACTTCCAAAGGCAAAGCTGTCCACAGTTGACTGCCTAGAAGCTTATAGGTTAGAATTTTACTACAGGTTAGCAGCGCAGGTCCAGAGAAATCGTGTAAGCAAGCTATGGAAGCTATCTCGCTCGTGGTATGCGTGTGCTGTAATGAACATTGTAGACACGCCCAGTGGAATTGTGGTGATTGGCTTCTGATTGCATAACTAAAGCACTGCATTGTACAGAAATCCTGTATACATGCATCTGCAGTTGCTGTGTTTGTCGAATGGTGGATCAGTTGTATTTGTGAATATAGTGTCGTTTCACCGAGGCATCTGCACCTTAGGTGCTATTTTTATGCCTCGGTGGGCGGAGCCACGAGGCATACAGTAGTCGTGTTGTGTGTGTGTGTGTGTGTGTGTCATTCTGTCCGTTGCCGGCATAGCACATCGCACGCTAAAAACTAAGCGCTGATATCAGCAACACAGGTAGAAATCGCTATTTGCTCGGAACTGTATTGATAAATTGTTGGTTGTAAAGCTCCGTTCGTGAGTTATGGCATGAGATGCTTACCTCAATGGCTGTTCCCGGCTATCTGGACTCCTCTAAAGACAAAACAGTTTACAGCTGACTGCCTTACAGCTAGTGAGTTCGTTTGTACTACAAAACAGCTTGGTAGGTCCAGCGAAATTCTCTCGAAGGCCTACAGCTCGAGCTTGCCGGCTTGAGCTACAGTAGTTGCTGATGATCTAGAGTTCTCCGTAGACAAAACTATCCACAGTTGACTGCCTAGAAGCTGATAAGTCACAGGATAGCAGCGTATTTCTAAAGAAATTGTGTGAGCAAGCTTATGGACGCTATCTCGCTCGTGTATGTGCTGGGCCGTGCTCTGCGAACTTTATAGACACGCCCAGTTGAATTAGTGGTCAGCACTGATTGGCTTCTGATTGCATAACTATTATACTGCATTGTGATTGCTGTACAGAAATGTATAATAGCTGCAGTTTACTGTGTATGAGATTTTTAATATCATAATGATTATTATTATGACTTCTTGTACATGCTAACATTTTAATTATTTTCTTTTCTCTACTCCTTACATCTCACTAGTATTATGTAAAATAATCCTTGCCATTATTGACTACCATGTCAGATTTAATGTCTCTTACATGAGGTGCAAAATTGAGCATGATAAACTTTAATTTGTGAACTTCGTAATGATTTTATAAGTTGTCAGCCACTATCAAAGTGTTCAACTAGCAACAGTAGACATTCTTGTGTATTTCAGTTCAGCATAATTTTATTTAATCAGACAGGCATGTATGCATAACATTCCACCGAGGCATAAGCACCTTCGGTGCCTAGTTCCGTCTGTTACTTCAGTTTTGCGGCGCACGCTGAACGCCGAGCCCTGAAACTAGCAATGCAAGTAGAACTCGATATTATCTCGCTTTTGATCATGTGAGAGCTTACACGAAGCTTAGTTCCAGAGCTATGGCGTGATTTGCTCACCTCGATGCCCGTTTCTGGCGATCTGGACTTCTCTAAAGGCAAAGCTGTCTACAGTTGACTGCCTAGAACCTGATAGGTTAGCATTTTACTTCAGGATAGCAGCGCAGGTGCAGAGAAATCGTGTAAGCAAGCTATGGAAGCTCAAGCCCGTAGACAGGGGGGTTCGGTAGGTTCGGACGAACCGCCCAGGCTACCCAACGGTCCGCTTGAAGTCTTCAGAAAATTACTATACTGGCTACTTTTGACTCTACAAATTGCTGTTGCTAGAGTAGAAGACTGCAGTAAGCCAGTAATACGACTATCTTCCTAGTTGCATGCACGGTACGCGATCGCGAGTGACCAATCTGCTGCCTGATTCAATGGAAACGCCCATCATGAATAATTAATTAGCTAAAATTTCGGCGGCGCTTTGCGCCGCAAGCAAGAACAAACCTCCCCATTACAAATCCTGGCTACGGCCTTGAAGCTATCTCGCTCGTGGTATGCGTGTGCTGTGCTGAACATTGTAGACACGCCCAGTTGAATAGTGGTCAGCACTGATTGGCTTCTGATTGCATAGAGTAAGCTAGCCTCGTGACCAGGCTCGTATTAGAGCCTGGTTCATACTGCACGCGCATGCGCTAAATATTAACGTGCGGAGAGCGTGAGCGAGCTCCCAAAATCAATTATTACGTACTTCCTGTTCGTTGTTTATTGATTATGACGTATAATGCGTGAATTCGCCTGCCGTCTTCATCATGGCCTCGCAATGGCAGTGCCGTTTGTGTCTTTCAAATGTACCATCAAACCACCGTGTTTCATTAATGAGCAAGACTGGGAAGAAGCAAGACTGGATCCAAAGAATTGTCAATCTTCTTGGCGTGCAAGTGGCTTCAGACGATTCCCTGCCTCAGCACATCTGTGCAAAGTGTTGTAGGCGGGTAGAAAAGCTATAAAAGTGTGCAATAGACCTTGAAAGCTTCCAATTACAAGCTTCGCAGAGTTACAAGACTCTGCTAGACCAGAGGAGCCAATCAGAATCTCACAAGAGACCAAAGGAAACCAGTGGAGCAGCAGTTGATCTTACACCAGACACCTTAAGAGAAAGACCACCTGCAAAGAGAGGTGTAGGAATGCGCAAAAGACTAGACTTTGGACAAGAGTCTTTTGACTTATGTCGTAAGTTCTCTTCCTTGATGCATACCAAGTATAATACACACATTGACACCATGCATTCATACATACCAAGCTATTACTACTATTATTTTTTACTATAGTCGTTAGATCTGACTCAGTCCCAGAAAGTTCTCCTTGTGAAGAAATATTAACTGAAGATAATATAGCTCTTCATTGTGAGGAAATCTTACCAGAAGGTACTATTGTCAATGGAATGCCTCATGTTACATACAGTATATCCTTATTCTAATTAGCTACTGCGGTAGGCAGTGATGAGACTCAAGTATCCACAGGCTCCTCGGAGACACCTGATCAACAAGAATGTTCTGCAGTTCCAACTAAAGCAGTGACAGTGAGTAATAATATTGCTACAGAATATTTTTGTACTATTAATATTATTTGTACTAATCAATTGTTGTATCACTATTCTAATTTAACTGTACATTGTTTTTATTTTTGCTAAAATATAATTATTCCATACAGATTACTATTTCTACACCAACTCGACCTGACTGGACCCGTAATTTGCCAGATGAGGAAGCCAAAATCGGACGAGCTTTGGCTGGAGGAAACATCACTTCTTTTGCAAAGGCAGTGATGAGTCAGAATGGTATTCGGAAAGAAATCTTGGAGCTTGTTCTTCACGACTTAGAGAGTGAATGTGCGTCGCTATGCAAACGCAGTGCACCTTCACGTTTCCGTAAGATGGGGTTACAAGAGATGATCGATGATTTTCAATGGGAGCGACTGATGTCTGATCTACGCACACATGCTCCACTTCTCTTGCGAATTCTAACGTCTATTGTCTCTACAAACGATCATCGCAATAAGAACAAGGCAGGAGCTGCACACTATCCTGGCATCTGCATGGCCATGGCTGTGATTTTAAAAGAGAGGAACAGGGAGATGTGTGGTATACAATCACTTGTATCCCTCTTGCTGTTTTCCACTCATGTAGAGAAAAAGGTATGTTCTATGTTTATAGCTGCTATATAGCTATTATGCTATTATTGCTACATATTATTTTTTTCTATTTTGTCTAGGTATACTCACGCCTAAATCATCTTAATATCTGTATTAGTTATAGTGCTACGCTACCATTAATAGGCCAAGTGAGCAAGCTCCATAAGAATCCAATACAAAAATGGATTAAAGAAGGCACCACGTTCAAGTTTATTGGCGACAATGTTGACAAGAAACGGCGTGTACGTGATGTTCGTTCTGACAACCAAGGAGAGATGCTTCACATGTATAGTGTACTGGCAGCTCGTAGCCGTCTACCCTCATCTGATCTGTCTCACTCCGGAGAGGTTGCAGATTTGTTGTCATTTACATCAAAATCGTTTTTACCTAGTTCAAATGATATTGAGGCAGTGAAGAGCAATCTTGTAACAATTGTATCTCGCTTTCTTACCTTCTACATCAGATGCCTCGCTCCTCTCTCAAAGGCAGTGCCTAAACACATAGTGCACAAATACTCGAAGGAGATGGGCAAAATGTCTGAAGTAGTTGTTCTGGATGTTTTAATGAAGAATGAGGCAAGTGGCCCAGAAATGATCGACATCATGCAGTCTCTGCAAGGATACCTTGGCAATGACTATTCTCTAGAAGAGAAAGTATTGTCAGGAGGAGATCAGCTCACTTGCGAACGACAGGCATCTTCCCAGCGCCATATGATGGATGGCAAGACCAACGACGTATCACTGCAGCTACTAGAGCCTCAACTTGAAGACTGGCACACACTTGTAATCACTCTTACGGTAAATATATACTTTGACATTTTTTACTATAATGTTTTATTATAATTATTATAATGATTATATAGGCTGCCTGGAAATGTCTCTACAATGACAAGAAGCACTCTTCACGTGATCACGGCACCCTTGGTTATTTTAAGAGCCGACTCAATCGCACTACAGTTCCGTCAAAGCCAAAGAAAGAAGTCAATGCTACTCTTGACTTTTTCCTTACCGTTGTTAAAGGTCATCTTGTTGCAGCTGCTTGCGACATTCTAGGAATCAGCAGTCCCGATTCTCCACTTCAGTTACCTTCAGGTATCATCAAAGGCACCTTGGAGCAACAGTCATCGTTTGTCACATCAATTTCTACTAAGGTAGTTGACAGAGTCTCATTGATTGGAGTAGACTGGACGAAAAAGCAAGATTATGAATCTGGAGATGGAGTCTACAACTACGCACGCGTCTTGTGCCATTTTGGAGGTATTGTCTTAGAGTTCTATGATGCATGGGCTGAGGGCGATGGTGACAGGATCTATCGTTGCTATAGATTACTCATGCCTCACTTTATTTGTTATGGGCACACCAAGTATGCTTTGCAGGCACTCCGCTTTCAATTCCAAGTGGCAGCATATCTGTCTCCACATTTGGCTCATCACATTGTGTGGGACAGGTTTATAAACACCAGGGGTGGAATAGGCTGTAACATTCCCTGCGATCTTCACAATGAGCATGTCAATAAATTGATAAAAGAAATTGTAGGCAACATGGGATCCAACCTTACGGAAGAAGCCTTGCAGCGTGCAGCACGTTCTGTTACCGCTTTACAAAATATATGCAAATCTTTTGACAAGCAGTCAGGTGTCCCTACTGGGTCAAGCTATCACTTTACTCGGTATGATGCACAAGATGTTGCTAAAGTAGCCTCAGTCGTAAGAGACAGAAAGCTGCTCTATCCAATCGCTGGAAGAAAGCACTCCTCGTGTCCTAATTTCTCCTTAGATCCTCTCAATGCTTGGGACAGAGAGAAAACACATGAGTGGATTGAAAAGAAGCAAACTCTTTTTGCAAACTACCAAGGTGCTGGGCTAACAGAAAGTGATGAGGAGGAATGCGATAGTGATGAGGATTAGTTTCATTTTATAATTAGTTTTTTGTTTACTGTATACAGCATACTTTATTATTGTTACTATTCAATTTTTGTTTACTATACATTAATTGCTTTTTGTCCATAACAAAAATTACATCACTGAGTATCCAGAGTTTGACATGCATCACTACAAATATCACAACACAAACTTGCACCCCCAGTAAACATAGATGATTGTCCAAAGTAGCCCAGTAACCATTTGCGGCGACAGGTTGTTTTAAGTTCTAGGTAGCTTCTTACAGCAGCCATCTCATGATCATGAGGTGTAGTGGGATCTTTTTTTCGTGGGCAGTCACGAGGTTTCCAAAAAATTATTGACTTGGCTTGTCCACCACTGCGACCTCCTCTTCCACTACTTTGACAGTAGTCATCAATGCTTGCTGGGGCACCGTAATGCAATATGGTATCTGCATCTGCTAAGTGAATGCCCATGCCCAATGCTACAGTAGCAAATACTATCCGTACAGTTCCTTTGGGCTTGGTCAAGCTAGCTAGCACAATCTTCTTGTTTTCCTCATTGGTCCGAGAGTGAAACATGGCAATAACACGATTTTCAGGGATCTTTTCACTACCCATGGGATAGTAGGCTCTGTCACCCAGTTCAAATAAGAAATGTGCATATAAGTCAGAACAAAAATTCAGAGATTGGCAATAGACAATCACACGTGGAGAACTGATCTTGTTTTTCTTCAAACTATTCACAAATGGCTCCATGTCAGACTTTATGTCAGTGCGGCCTTTTACTTCATGGTATATATTGGGCCTGTCTACTGAAGTGAACACTAGCTCACACCCTTCCATATTGAGACTCACGATTAGTTGCTCCCTGACGCTCTTGGTTGCTGTAGCCGTACAAGCAAGCAGTGGAGTACATGGTGGCATAAGTGCCCTGATTTCATGAAGGCGGCCGTATGCTGGTCTAAAGTCTTTACTCCTAAATAAAATTATACAGTGTAGTAGATTCTATGAATTGATAGTCCATGCATTACCATAAAAAATAATCATGATAAATATACGTACCACATTGACACGCAGTGTGCTTCATCAACAATTACAGCCACTATTCTCTTAGAAATCACAGGAGTTTCCAAGACATCTCTCCATCTAGATATTACTAGAGATTCTGGAGCACTATACAATAAGCTACACTCTGCAAGGTCTTCTTCACTGGCTATAAGTGATTTCTCAACGCCACTTCCAGTACTCAGTACTGCTGCTCGAATACCTCGCCTTCTCAAACTGATAACTTGGTCAACCATGAGAGCGATAAGGGGCGAGATCACTAAAACGACGCTGCTGCATGTAGTACTCACTCGACCAAGCTTGTGATCCATCACAAACGGGAGCATCTCGTAGCAGAATGACTTCCCAAATCCAGTTGGCAGCCATACGAATACGTCTTTCCCGTTGTAAACTGCACGTATGACATCAAGTTGTTCTGGTTTGGGAGTAATTCCCGGACAGACGCGCTGAAGTGCGTGGGAGATGGCGCTTTCAAAAGCTTCCATTCATAAGCTACAGCTGTTCTGATGACGTCAACATAACACGGCAGTTTACTAATAATAACACGGTTTCCTGACATTCCAGGAAAATTTGACGCATGCGCGTGCAGTATGAACCAGGCTCGAGGCTAAGAG
This sequence comes from Haliclona indistincta, assembly GCA_964017065.1. NCBI lineage: Eukaryota > Metazoa > Porifera > Demospongiae > Haplosclerida > Chalinidae > Haliclona > Haliclona indistincta. Next base: position 4,739,689 of record OZ024789.1, read on the forward strand.
TAAGCCACCAATATTCGGCCACCATCTATTATCGGCCACTCGTTCGTACACTTGCATTTACGCTACACAGATCAAACTTGACCTACATAATAATAGACACACACTTCCTCTGCCTGCATTGCAAATATGCAGCTCGTAACTGCTTCTTTGTCTACTGTGGAGACGAAGAAAGTGGGTAGCCGAAAACATCGATGTTCGGCAAAAGCAATCTGTTATCGGCCACCAGTCCTAGTGACTGATAGACGAAAGGGCGGGATTGCAAGTCAGTACTGCAAACACCTTTATCCATCAGCATTACAACGAGCTACAATTGAAAAGCTCTCGTCTTGCCGTCCGGGTAATTTTCTTTTCCAAAGACCCCGGGGTCGAGCAATCCATGTTCGGCAACTCATGATATTGTTTCAGTGCAATTTATGCTCAAAGAAAACACGATTGCGATACAGAAACACGTCGGCTGAGTAGAGCCATCTCATGTCCATGACAATCACCAAAATTCAGTAACCTTGCGTTCGTCTCTTGATCGCACAAGCTGCAAACAGCCAAAATAGTGGGCGTGGCTTCCAAGGAGCAACCCAGTGCTTGTAAAACAAAAAGTAAACCGAGCATTCCAGAAGTCAAATTTGATTCTAAGCCTCTTTGTCTGCACTCGCAAAGTAGTTTAGCGCTGATCAATGACTGCACTCGTGATGGATATGGACAGTGCTTGCTGATTTGAGGACTTCTCTATAAAATTACTATCCATTACTAATGCAGTCACTGATCAGCGCTAAACTACTTTGCGAGTGCAGACAAAGAGGCTTAGAATCAAATTTGACTTCTGGAATGCTCGGTTTACTTTTTGTTTTACAAACACTGGGTTGCTCCTTGGAAGCCACGCCCACTATTTTGGCTGTTTGCAGCTTGTGCGATCAAGAGACGATCGCAGGGTTACTGAATTTTGGTGATTGTGATGGACATGAGATGGCTCTACTCAGCCGACGTGTTTCTGTATCGCAATCGTGTTTTCTTTGAGCATAAAATTGGGGGACTATATATGCATGCAGTAGATCCACGGAAGGATCAAAACAGTATCACGAAAGCATGCAATGTAAGTTGCTGTAGAAACAAGTTAAAGTATACTGCAACAAGACTACTGCACTCATTGCTGTGAGAATACTGCTACAAACATATACAATAAATTTAAATTTGTCTGACAAAATAATTATTGATATAGAGCTAATGGTATCCTGCTTTTACTAACATCATAAATATCCACAAACACAACTATCCACCATTCCACAAACACAGCAACTGTAGATGCATGTATACAGGATTTCCCCGGCTATACTGCAATCAGATACACAGTAAACTGCAGCTATTATACCTTTCTGTAAGCAATCACAATGCAGCATAATAGTTAGAGTAAGCCACCAATATTCGGCCACCATCTATTATCGGCCACTCGTTCGTACACTTGCAAATACGCTACACAGATCAAACTTGACCTACATATAGACACACACTTCCTCTGCCTGCATTGCAAATATGCAGCTCGTAACTGCTTCTTTGTCTACTGTGGAGACGAAGAAAGTGGGTAGCCGAAAACATCAATGTTCGGCAAAAGCAATCTATTATCGGCCACCAGTCCTAGTGACTGATAGACGAAAGGGCGGGATTGCAAGTCAGTACTGCAAACACCTTTATCCATCAGCATTACAACGAGCTACAATTGAAAAGCTCTCGTCTTGCCGTCCGGGTAATTTTCTTTTCCAAAGACCCCGGGGTCGAGCAATCTATGTTCGGCAACTCATGATATTGTTTCAGTGCAATTAATGTGCTGTCATAATTATGCATCTGCTAATTGAATGCCATACATGCTACATGTACTGCACCGAGGCATCTGCACCTTTGGTGCTTCATTACATTTGCATTGGCAATTCAGTTTATTTTCATGCGCAAAATAATGATCGCTCATTATGCCTCGGTGGGCGGAGCCACGAGGCATACAGTAGTTCGTCGGTTTGTCCTTCATTCATTATGCCTCGGTGGGCGGAGCCACGAGGCATACTGTAATCGCGTTGTCTGTCATTATGCCTCGGTGGGCGGAGCCACGAGGCATACAGTAGTCGTGTTGTGTGTGTGTGTGTGTCTGTCCGTTGCCGGCATAGCGCATCGGACGCTAAAAACTAAGCGCTGATATCAGCAACACAGGTAGAAATCGCTATTTGCTCGGAACTGTATTGATAAATTGTTGGTTCTAAAGCTCCGTTACCTCGATGGCTGTTCCCGGCTATCTGGACTCCTCTAAAGACAAAACAGTTTACAGCTGACTGCCTTACAGCTAGTGAGTTCGTTTGTACTACAAAACAGCTTGGTAGGTCCAGCGAAATTCTCTCGAAGGCGTACAGCTCGAGCTTGAGCTACAGTACAGTATATAATCGTATCACGTATAAAGACACGCCCATCAAACACGCCCACGCGTCACATGGCTCAATAAAATTAATTATTATGCTGGTTCTCATCTATGATTCAACTTCGTATTATGCCGGCTCGTGTAAAAGCCAGACGTTCTGGACTTCTTGTCCAGCTTGTTCTTCTAGTTCATTCTGTCCGCAGGCAGAACTCCGCGTCGGCGGAAAACTAAGCGCTGATACTTGCAATACATGTTCAACTCAGTGTTGCCTCGGAATTGAATTGATAGACTTTTGGTTCCAAAGCTTCGTTACCTTGAATGGCATTGCTGGACTCGCTCAGCATTGTGGGACTTCGCTGAAGATAAAGCTGTCTACTATAGTCTTCTTCACAGCTTGTAAGACAATTCTTTACTCAAGGTAGCACAGTGAGTGCTGAGAAATCAATCGTGCTATCGCTAAGCAGCGCCTGCTCCAGCAAGCTAGCAACCAGCGCTCACGTGCTGTGTTGATTGTAGGCACGCCCAACTGAATTCCATGTGGTTAGCACTTCTAGGCTTCTGATTGCATAGTTGCAACCCACTAGCTTATTCTGCAAACAGTGCTGTATTGAAGCTTGTTGCAGCGCTCTTCAGCTTTAATTTCATCATACAGGAATTGCATTGCATAACTATTATACTGCATTGTGATTGCTGTACAGCAAGGTATAATAGCTGCAGTTTGTTGCTGTGTATGTTTGCTGCACAGAAATCATGTACATGTATACATGCAGCTGTTCAGTTGCTGTATTTGTAGAATGGTGGATAGTTTACTGTAATGGTAGATATATTTATTTATGTTTCTATAACTTTTAGTTTTATGACTGCACCGAAGTATCAGCACCGCTTTGGTGCTTTTTACTGTATGCTATAGCTTGGAGAATAGGTGGAGTTTACTGTAGCTAGTCCTGCTGTGTACTATGGAATTCCACCGAGGCATCAGCACCTTTGGTGCCTAGTTCTGTCTGTCAGTCTGTCTGTTACACCATTTTTGCGGCGCACGCTGAACGGTGAGCTCTGAAACTTGCAATGCAGGTATAACTCGACATTATCTCGGTTGTGTATTAGCGAAAGTTCGATGCAAAGCTTTGTTCTAGAGTTATGGCACGGTTTGCTCACCTATAGATGGCTTTGCTGACGATCAGGACTTCTCAGAAAACAAAACTACTCACAGCAGACTGCCTAGTAGCTTGAAGGTTAAATTTATACTACATGATGGCAGCGCAGGTCCGTAGAAACTGCGCGAGGAAGCTACTTGTAACCAGAACCCGGCAGGTTACTGCCATTCAATGCATAGGCACGCCCAGTTAATTAAAATAATATTAATAATTAATGACGTACTTCCGCTTTACCTAGGTATGAACGTACGTCATATCTATTTAACGCGCATTACTTGGTACAGCGAGCGCGCCTGGTGTTGCTCAGCTCGAATACGGTCATCTCAGCCTTCATTGCGCTCCTCACGGGCGAGTTCTTCACTTGTTGTAAACGAATCCGCCGGGGAGATAGCATGATCAGCTTTCTCTTGGAGCTGGCCTGACTAAGACGTCGAGGGCGACTCGAAGGGTTCGCGCCATCCTCTCTTGCCGCACTTAGATCTATTATGTATCACGTGCACAGAACGTACGTCACGCATATTTAATGAAGCACAAAAACTTCCAAATATGGAAGTTCTGAGCACACATCTGTGAATCTAATTATACACTGTTGGCACTAACGCGCGGTTTACAGTTGCACGCTCCTTCTGTTCATGTGCTCCTGCCAGCACGAATGGTGCATTTTTATGCCTCGGTGGGCGGAGCCACGAGGCATACTGTAATCGCGTTGTCTTTCGTTCTGTCTGTCTGTCTGTCTGCCCACCACAGTTGACTGCCTAGAAGCTGATAGGTTCGAATTTTACTACAGGATAGCAGCGCAGGTCCAGAGAAATCGTGTAAGCAAGCTATGGAAGCTATCTCGCTCGTGGTATGCTGAACACTGTAGATGTTCCGCGCATTCGAGGAATTTGCGCATTCTATAGAATGCGTTGCGCATTCTAGGAATTCCTAGAATGCCCGCCATTCTATAGAATGGCGCGCATTCTATAGAATGTGCAACGCATTCTATAGAATGCGTAGTCCACAGAATGCGCAGGAATTTGCGCATTCTGTGGAGAGCAGTGTACGTATGGTGCCGGCGAGTCTCTAAACACTGAGGCGGGTGAGCTGAGCCAGCTGCGAGTGTATACTGTCTAGCTATACATGTATTCTTCGTCAGTATTTTTTCACCATAGTGTCAGTACACGTTCTCAGTCAAATATAACTCAACCCAATTATTGATAAATAAATTATTATTGATAATGATAGATTAATAGTAAGAAGTGATCTATAAATGCCTATAGCACAATGCCTGTCATTGAAATGCTATTTCAATTTCTTCATTGCTCCTTTCAGGGTTTTTTCTTTTCATTGCTCGCATCACAGACTGTGTAAACCAAAAAAAAATAATTATAATACAATATCAATAATAGCTATACTGCAGTCCTACCAATTTAAAGAGAACATCATTGCTGAGACGAAATGACTTCTCCTCGTTCTTTATCAAAATTCTGGCCACCTCCTCGTCCAGTTTGTATGTAAGATCACACAACTACAGATGTAAAAGAAATGACAACTGCATACAATCACATGCGGCACTCCTCTTCACTGGAGTAATGATCCAGGGACTTCCCCAAACTATTGAACTGCAACAGTTTCATCTCCTTTAGCTTGCTTCCTGTACACTGGTTCATCAAAACTAGATCCCGCTCTTCATTCTTTACTTCCCCACTAACTATCTTGCAGAGGTATTCCTATCACAGTATGGTAAATTACTCAATAAAGGATTTTCACAGCCAACCTTGTCAACATCAATGGCATGTGCCACTTCACTATAGCTAGGCCACACAATTTCATCTTCCAAGTCCTCTTCTATAGTTCTTTGGTTGAGCACATGTTAGTAAATAAAAACTTGTGTGATGCATAGTTAGCTACATACATTCTTCCACACTTGGGTAGCTTTTTCCTCCTGATCACATTGTATTTTGATCTATATAGGTACATGTACTTTACAACCACACGTGCTAGCTAAGTACACTATGAATATTAATTATCCAGCCCAAGGGGGGTTTCCAAAAACCTTTGAAACCATTCTGTGTACGCGCCTGTATTTGGTATACTATTATTAAGTATAGTTTGAAACTTACAAGATATTTGCACAGTCAGTGATGATAAGTGCTAGCCACCAACGTATTTGTGGCATATCAGCCTAAAAACAATGATTATTATCCTTTATAAATTTTAGTAATTAACATACTGTTTTAAAATCATGGTCAGCATCACATATCTTGTATAGTCCATACTATAGGTGAAAAGTTATGATTAATTACATTCAGATCAGCTACCAAGAAATTACCATGATTGTAAACACACCGCAGTCAACTCCATGACTTTGTGAAGAGAAATTCTATAAAATAATTTCAGAGTAAAAGTCAAAAAATTGCTTGGAGGATAATGCATCGACTACTCATAGTCTCATAATGTGGCAATAATGTACCTGGATATGGTCTGCCTCAAGTACTGTCCACCCTGGCAATGTACTATCCTCCTGTAAAAGTGCGCATGAAGCCAGTGACACAAACATGAAAAAGACATCTAAGCAACATTAAAATATCAAGATGCCTTTTACAACCTGGCCTTTTCAATGGATCAAAGTAGAATATCTGTTGATGAGTTACGTCTATGCCCTATCAAACATCAATTGAATCCATCATAAAGTTGTTATACGTAATGACTCACTGCTAAACACCAGTGATTGCCATTAACATTTGCAGCTGTCAAAATTAAATTGCTGACATCCAACAACTTTGGCTAAAATGCAAAGTCAGGCAGAGTCATTATCATGCTAATAGCTTACTGATAACCATGACTCCACAGAAGCATCTTCTTCAGCAAGAGAAAGAAAGTGATTGTCAATGATGTAGACTTGACGATGTCCTTGCTGAACATTTGATAGATACAGCAAACACAACAAAACAGATGACAATCACCTCTTCTGCTCTGGCAGCAAATATTGACAAAAGACAATCAATAACCTGTACATGTACAAAATAATTAACATTAATAGCTGCAATAATATATTTAGCCATAATACTTCTCCAGAGAGTGGCTTTCCATTCACAAGGAGACGCAAGTCACTAGGATACACCACTACTCCAGCTCCTGGAGTCACATTCAGTTCCTTAGTGCTGGTAGCTTTTAGCAAAACCTGTTTTAAAAGAAGATAAAACAATCATGGCTGCCACCGTAGATGCCGTTGGCAATGATGTAAACTGATACCCTATCTCTCTGTTCCTTAGTCAATTCCTTTTCCCAGCATGTCTTGTTTGCTGGCAAAACAATTGGTATGATTATTAGTAGTATCCAAACACAATACATACCCTGAATGTCACCAATGCACAAGTAGTCAACCGAACTTCTCAATCGCATCTTCAAGTCTGCATCATTACTTGATTCAGAAACATTGTAAGAAGTAACAGCTTTCACCTGCAAGCATGATAAAAGTATACAATTTTATTGTTTATTTAAATTACTTCCTGGTTTTTCTGACTCTTAAAGTCTGCATCAGTCAGGGTCTGCCTCATATGATCTTCTGTAAGACAATCATGAAATAATGTTAGTAGATTATTATACAATATGCAATTCAAAACTTATAAGACTTGCTTATTAGGATGCTCACCCGGTACATGTTCATCCTGTGAACAGTTTTTACACATTCTACCTTGGTGACACTTGCTAGTACAAAAAAAACCTTTTCGCCGACAAGGACATCTCTTCGTTTTGCAGCTAGCTTTGCAGTTGCAAGTTCCACCATGGAAGGCATTCCGGGGATTAAGATGCATGGCTGCTACTCGAAGTGACACAAGTGAAGATTTGTCCCATCCATCTACTTTGAGATCCAACTTCCCAGGGAAGAGCTCTAGATCACCTTCTCCAAAACAATGATCCAGGACTCCATACTCACACCTATACAAAAGAGTTATAATTCATGCCAATCAGACACATAATCTTACTTCAATCGGTATAGATGATGTTTTTTACCAAGCACCTGCACCACTATGCAAGGCAAACGATGTAGATCTGTCGAGGCTCTATCAATTCGGGGAATCTTGACACTAACAAAATCACCACAACAAAAGGTCACCATTTTCTTCCTCTTATCTTTGGAATACTTCATCTTCATCCTCTCAACATTTTGCCGATACCTTTCATCTGCTTCCTTTCTCACCAATAAATGCTTTGAGGATGTGCCAAGACAACGAGCATCAGTCGAAAAATCGTCTTCTGATTCTACTTCATTTTTCTGCATTCTTTCTTCATCTGACTCACTATCTTCATCTTGCTTCCATCTGTGTTCCTCAACTTGCTTCCGTCTCTGTTCTTCAACTTGCTTCCGTCCCTGTTCCTCATCTTGCTTCCGTCTCTGTTCCTCATCTTGCTTCCGTTTGTGTTCCTCGTCTTGCTTCGGTCTGTGTTCTCCATCTTGCTTTCGTCTGTGTTCTTCTGCATTCAGCTCTCTTGTGTGATTCCCTTCAAGTAGTCTCTGTTCATCTTCCAGCAGTCTCTGTTCTTCTTCTATTAGTCTCTCTTCTTCTTCCAACAGTCGCTGTTCTTCCTCCAGCCCCCGTCTGTACTCTTCTTCATGTTCTTCTAGTTCTCTCTTGTGCTCCACTTCAATTAGTCTCTGCTTTTCTAACTCTTGTCTGTGTTCATTCACCTCTTTTCTGTTGACCTCTTCCTCAGATGTTTGTGAAATTCCATTCTGTTCCTCTTCCACAATATCATCAATATCTTCTTCGCAAATACGTACACTATCAACTCCAGGAAAAACACTTTGTCGAGGTGGCTGGCCGAAAACCAGTTCATACGGAGTCTTCAGCATAGTTCCATGAGTTGTGGAATTAAGCTGATCTACAACCGATAATAACTTTAGCAACTGTAAAATGAACACTTTCAATGTAAGTATTATTATACTGCAATTATAGTAATTAGCGAGTGTTACTGTCACGCTGGAAGGTAGGCAAAGTATAGTTGTTAATGTACCTTAAAACTGGTATTATTAGCGACCAGTTAATTAAGTGTTTTTCCATTGAAGACATTTAGCGTGTACTAATTTTAGCGTTTGGCTGATATTTAATGAGATTCATGCTCGTTTACAGTCATTATTACTACAAAACCACGAATGAATCTCAATTTAGCGTACCTAAATTTAGCTTTTATGACCTCACTCGCTAAAAACGCTAAAATTAGTGGTCGCTAATAATACTGGTTTTATAAATATCGACTTTGTCACTGCTTTGTCAAATTAATTTTTGGTTAGCCATGCATTTTAAATACACTAATTTGCACCAAGTGTTCCCTTTTCGCAAATCCGGTCACATACTAGTTTGCTACAAACCACTCACATTGAATCAGTGGAAGCCATTCACTCCAGGGGGGGTATTCATCTTCTTCATTGAATTCATGAAAGCGGACTCCAAGCATTTTTTCAACAGTGCCATTGCCCTGCTCCACTAACCCTTGAGACTGTGGATGTCGAGGACGACCATTGACAATTGTAACTTTGCCTGGCCAACTTTTTGCCACACCACTAACAATTTCGTTAACAAATTCACGACCATTGTCAGAATGGAGTATGCGTGGAGTACCCAAGTAGGAAAATACAAGATTCTGCAGATTTAACCCCACTTCAGCTGCAGACTTTCGTGCCAATGGAAAAAGCACATGAAATTTGGACCAGTGATCCATATAATGACCAATCCATTTGTATGTCCCATCAGGACGATGACGTAAGTCAATGAGATCAATCTAGAGAAAACCAACAGAAACAAATAATTTTATTATCAATAATCATAATTTTTATTTTCTTCATAATCCAAAAATTGGGAAACCACTAAATTAGTACTCGCTAAACCATAGATTTTACTCGCTAAATTGCAGATTCAGTTACAAATGAATTATTGTGCCATTCATTTCAGCACAATTAAGCTGTGATCATAATAGGAGTGAAGTGAAAGAAGCGAACCTGTCCTCTGCACATGAATCCAGAACTGATAATCGGTTTCAGAGGGGCTCTGTTTGTCTGAGGCTTCTTCATGTGGCAAGTCAAACACAGCTGTACAAACTTCGCACAGGCAGCTCGAGGTATACAATCATACAACTTTGCCACCTACCAAAAAATGAAAGCTTACACTGTAACAAATTTCAAAAACAAACTCACTTCAACTACTGTTTTTTTCTCGCCAATATGCCCCTTCTCCTGGCAATGAATCTCTGTCAGTATATCATAGAAGTCTTCAACAAATGCTACTCTTCTCCATTTCGACATGAAAGTAGGATCATTCTCATTCTGCACAAAAAATTTGCCGGGAATTACAGTATAGCGTGAATTTCGATTACTTACAGGTGTTTTTGCTGGCAAGCAGAGGACATCACACAGACCTAGCCTCGTACCCAGGCGCTAGTGAGGAGAAAAAATAAGCGCCTGGTATCTACTGCACACGCATGCGCTAAATATCCGTTTATTTTACTGTAAAATATTCCGATTATGTCATGAAAACGTGGTAGCGGTTATTCAGACCACGCCTCCATTATTAAACTTACAAGCAACTGACTGAGTAGCAACTCGATCGTCAGCTCTAGCTCTGGATTCGACAAATAACTTTGTGGTGAGCGTGCATACGCAATAGTAGGCTTAATCGCGTCATTTATACTGCTCTTGTCAATCGATGTCGCTCGTTTCCGCTACCAGGACCACCCAGTTGTTAAATTGTACTTCTGCTCTTGTGCTAGAGCTTCAAGAAAAGCCGCTAGAATACAGTCATGACAGCAGATTGCAAACAGGAAAGCTTCACGAACTGCTAAAAAACTGATGAATATTCATCACGTACTACAAACGTGTACGATGATAACCGGCGGCGGTGGAATTCCACCGCTAGTCGCGCATGCGTAAGCAGTATATACCAGGCGCTGTTTTTTCTCCCCCTTCGCTCCACCCCCTTCTAGCGCCTGGGTACGAGGCTACACACAGACCTAGCGCACTGTAGGACACTAGTTTGAAGCCTCGTTGCCTGACCCAATGTCTAAACATATAGCATCATACGCTTCTGATCCCTTTAATACAGCCACTATTTTCTCTCCCTTCCTTGCCGTAACTGTCTTGCTTTTCCTACACTCCCCATCATCATCATCCGAGCCATATCGTTTCCTGCAAAATGATGTAAACTCTGACCTGCTGGCCATGCTCGAGCTCGATGCCGCCATCTTTTCACGCCTCTGTGACACGTGACTATAGCCAGCTGCAGCTTTCTTTGTGGGTTCATGATGACCGTACAGACGGACAGGCTAGCTAGACACTCAGCAATGCACTATTGCTGCACTCCACAGAATGCGCAAATTCCTGCGCATTCTGTGGAATACGCATTCTATAGAATGCGTTGCACATTCTATAGAATGCGCGCCATTCTAGAGAATGGCGGGCATTCTAGGAATTCGGTACTGGCTCAAATACGGACCGGACCGCGCGGACCAGCTCACGTGATCATTAGCCGCTCGACAGCCTGCTGAGCTGACGGCCGGTCGTATTGCAGAGCGGACGACACGTCATGTGATGGCAGTTCGTGTTCTACTGCTTTCATGCTTCCATAGTTCTGCTGCTTGCATGCTTCCATGGTTCTGCTGCTTGCATGCTTACTGAGTTAGTCTGCTGCTTGCATGCTTCCATAGTTTTGCTGCTTGAATGCTACCAAGGTTCTGCTGCTTTCATGGCTCCATAGTTCTGCTGCTTGCATGCTTCCATAATACTGTTTTGATGCTTCCATAGATCTACTGCATGCATATACGTGCTGCACCGAGGCATCTGCATCTTTGGTGCTATTTTTTATTATTATTTCCACTGACTTTACTGTTTACCAGAAATGTAATCTGTCTTTGTTTCACTGGTTGGCCTTTGTATTAGCTTTTGCTAGTTGGTCACACCTGCCTTTGGCAAAGATTAAAAAAAGAAAAAATGCCAAACTGAGCTAATGATACAAGTAAGCATAAGTCGAATAAGTAACACAGGAGTGCAGACACTTAATTCAGCAGATCTCAACATCTATTCTCCAAGTGTAGTTTTTCTTCATTCTGTCAACATGTTTCACTACAGCAGATGGGTGGCACAATGGAACGCAACGTGAATGGTCATGCAGAAAGTTATCCACTGCACATGAGCTTAGAATGTGAGTGTGGACTGCAACAGATAGTGAGCTCAGTGTAGCTGCTGCACTGTTAAGACCAGATGATCTTTGCACATGAGCAGCCTGAGACTGCATCTGTAAGTGCATGTGCATTCGAAAATGAATAAGTTGAACTGCATGTGCAGTTACTAGTTTACTACACATCCATGGGTGTAAGCAGCCCTGGCACTGCAAGCACCTTCCTCCCAAATTTAGTATAATTACAAGTTGCTCCATGAATACAGATGCAGGTTTATTTACGCTGCTTACCAGCACTGTTGCTTTAATTTGTGCTGTAACACTGTTACTTAGTGTTGCTATACTGCTGCTTTGTGTTGCAACAGCACTGCTACAGTACCTGGCTTGTAGAATATCTAACTTCAGAAGCTGACATCAATGATTGTTAATAATTAGTACATGTACACTTATTGAAACTGTGATGTCATCATGGTCCTCAGCACGTAGTAGCTCGAAAATTTCAGCACGGCTAGGCGCGCTATGCGCAAACTTTGCCGCGCGCCTCTAGGCAATGATCACGTGAGCTGGTCCGCGCGGTCCGGTCCGGTCCGCATTTGAGCCCGTACCTAGGAATTCCTAGAATGCGCAACGCATTCTATAGAATGCGCAAATTCCTCGAATGCGCGGAACATAGACACGCCCAGTTAAATTGTGGCCAGCACTGATTGGCTTCTGATTGCATCACTAAAGCATTACTGTACAGAAATCCTGTATACTGCATGCATCTGCAGTTGCTGAATTTATAGAATGGTGGATAGTTGTGTTTCAGTGTTGATATTTGTAGCAGTATTCTCACAGCAATGAGTGCAGTAGTCTTGTTGCAGTATACTTTAACTTGTTATGCCTCGGTGGGCGGAGCCACGAGGCATACAGTAGTTCGTCGGTTTGTCATTATGCCTCGGTGGGCGGAGCCACGAGGCATACAGTAGTTCGTCGGTTTGTCATTCATTCGTTCTGTCCGCAGGCAGAACTCCGCGTCGGCTGAAAACTAAGCGCTGATACTTGCAATACATGTTCAACTCGGTGTTGCCTCGGAACTGAATTGATAGACTTTTGGTTTCAAAGCTTCGTTACCTTGAATGGCATTGCTGGACTCGCTCAGCATTGTGGGACTTCGCTGAAGATAAAGCTGTCTACTATAGTCTTCTTCACAGCTTGTAAGACAATTCTTTACTCAAGGTAGTACAGTGAGTGCTGAGAAATCAATCGTGGTTGCTAATCGCTAAGCTGGTTGCTAATCGCTAAGCAGCGCAAGCTATTAGCAACCAGCGCTCACGTGCTGTGTTGATTATAGGCACGCCCAACTGAATTCCATGTGGTTAGCACTGCAAGGCTTCTGATTGCATAGTTGCAACCCACTAGCTTATTCTGCAAACAGTGCTGTATTGCAGCTTGTTGCAACGCTCTTCAGCTTTAATTTCATCATACAGGAATTGCATTGCATAACTATTATACTGCATTGTGATTGCTGTACTTGCTGCACAGAAATCATGTATACATGCATCTGCAGCTGTTGCCTTGTTTGTAGAATGGTGGATAGTTTAATTTATTGTGTTTGTGGATATTTGTGTATATTTTTATAACTTTAGTTTTTATGACTGTACCGAGGCATCAGCACCTTGGTGCTTTCATTCATTCATTCATTCATTCATTCTGTCCGCAGGCAGAACTCCGCGTCGGCTGAAAACTAAGCGCTGATACTTGCAATACATGTTCAACTCGGTGTTGCCTCGGAACTGAATTGATAGACTTTTGGTTTCAAAGCTTCGTTACCTTGAATAGCATTGCTGGACTCGCTCAGCATTGTGGGACTTCGCTGAAGATAAAGCTGTCTACTATAGTCTTCTTCACAGCTTGTAAGACAATTCTTTACTCAAGGTAGTACAGTGAGTGCTGAGAAATCAATCGTGCTATCGCTAAGCAGCGCCAGCTCCAGCAAGCTAGCAACCAGCGCTCACGTGCTGTGTTGATTATAGGCACGCCCAACTGAATTCCATGTGGTTAGCACTGCTAGGCTTCTGATTGCATAGTTGCAACCCACTAGCTTATTCTGCAAACAGTGCTGTATTGCAGCTTGTTGCAACGCTCTTCAGCTTTAATTTCATCATACAGGAATTGCATTGCATAACTATTATACTGCATTGTGATTGCTGTACAGCAAGGTATAACAGCTGCAGTTTGTTGCTGTGTATGTTTTAGTTCAGCGTATTTTTGTTATAACTTTTAGTTTTATGACTGCACCGAGGCATCAGCACCTTGGTGCTTTCATTTCTACTGCAGCTTACATTGCATGCTTCCATGATACTGTTTTGATCCTTCCGTGAATCTACTGCATGCATATATACGTGCTGTCATAATTATGCATCTGCTAATTGAATGCCATACATGCTACATGTACTGCACCGAGGCATCTGCACCTTTGGTGCTTCATTCATTCTGTCCGCAGGCAGAACTCCGCGTCGGCAGAAAACTAAGCGCTGATACTTGCAATACATGTTCAACTCGGTGTTGCCTCGGAATTGAATTGATAGACTTTTGGTTCCAAAGCTTCGTTACCTTGAATGGCATTCCTTGACTCGCTCAGCATTGTGGGACTTCGCTGAGGATAAAGCTGTCTACTATAGTCTTCTTCACAGCTTGTAAGTCAATTCTGTACTCAAGGTAATACAGTGAGTGCTGAGAAATCAATCGTGCTATCGCTAAGCAGCGGCAGCTCTAGCCTCGTCCCCAGGCTGCTAAAAGACAGCCTGGTAACAACGGCTCGCGCATATGGAGCGTCATTAGTGCCAAAAGTGGTCGGTACAGTATTGATGGTGTTTTTACTAACAAGGGTGGTCAACAGAGGGCGCTTTTTCGAAGAGGGCGGTCAACAGAGGGCGCTTTTTCGAAGAGGGCGGTCAACAGAGGCCGCTTTTTCGAAGAGGGCGGTCAACAGAGGCCGCTTTTTCGAAGAGGACGATCAACAGAGGGCGAGAGGGATCGACGGCGGCCAACAGAAAGCGCCTTTACTGAGGAGGGCGATATTCTTGAGAGCTAGGGCGGTTAAAGTCAGGCCGGCGCTCTTAGCGGAGAGGGCGGTTAGATCGAGGGCGCTATTATTTATGAGGACTCCAGTGAGGCGGGCGCTTTCACAGTTGCCATGATTTCAACTACACTAGAACCCCTCTAATCCGGACACCCTTTTGGATCTGCAAATGGTTTCCTGATTTCGGAGGTTATTTTACATTTGAGATCGCAGCTTCCACACACAACAAATAATTGAGCCAAACATACCTGCTTCGGCATTTATAACTTGTTGAGCCGGTTTATGCTATCACTATACATGCTTGTGTATCATAACATGTTTCATGAATTGTGCAGGTTAGACTGTTTCATGTACTAAGTTGAGAATTTAATAAATATCATGAAAGGACTAGTTGTTGTATTATTATACTACTGGCACAAATGTAAATGTGTGAAAAAATAGACCAGTCCAGAATCAAAGAACTCTTTAATTTGATGCTTTATAGAAAAAGAGTGATAAGAGTAGCTGGACTACTATGGAGATAGAAGCGCCTATAAATAAGCCCCAGGATATGACGAGCTTTGTTAATTACACACATTAGAAATGTGAAGAGACCAGGATAGATCACTGGATAAAGTTACCCCAAGGCAATTGAACGAGTCAACCAACACAAGAGGCAAGCAGCTGTTTATATCATGCTGAATTGCAGCAATATCTGCAGGGGAAGAGATTGGATAGATCTTTGAGAAATGTAAGTAACACCATCAATTATCAGACTGAGTAAGGTACAGTTAGAAATCAGAATAATCAGATGAATGTTGAAGCCAAAGGATAATAAAGCTTATCTAAAAGAGTGCGATGAGGAACAGAATCGAAAGTTATTCAATAATTAAACTCAATGAGCTTATTGCAAACATGTTTTTCAAGAGTTTTACATAAAGACTTAATAAGGAGATAGGTCGAAAATTCTCAGGGGCTTTAGGAGAGGAAATCTTAGGAACAGGGTAACATGTGCTGCTTTCCAGTCTTGAGGAACAATACAAGACTTAAGAGATTGATTGAACAATAATGTCAGAACAGGAGCAATAGCAGAAGCTGTATGTTTCAACATGTGAGCTGAGATATTATCAGGGCTACAAGATTTAGATATAATTATACATTGAGAGAGACAAGAAGCTCAAAAATATCCTCTTCAGCTACAAAGAAGATCACTGATCAGGAAAGGCTCAAAACAGGCAGGAAGATGACAACTGTTAGCATCAAGGGGAGGAAAAGAGGAGATGAAACAGGTAGAAAAGAATTCATTAAGAAGTTCAGATTGGACATAGCAACAGTGGTGCCACTGGTTAACATAGGAATGGTAGAGTGAGCCATTCAGAATTTTGCAAACTCTTTAGGCCGCTTAGGATCAACTCCAGACGAACTTTCATGACTTTTCTCTAGAGCAGACTTCAAATTAGCACGCAAATCTGAAACTTCAGACCCCAGAGACTCAATTACAGACTCAAGTTGAGGAGCAGAATGGAGAGCAGAAGTGCCCACAGGTATAGCGAACCACACGAGATTGACGCTTTTTACTTTGAAGAGAAACCTGCTGTGAGAATATCATGGAAGGACTAGTTGTTACTACTGGCGCAATAATATTTTTTTATACTTAAAAGCTTAATTTTCCAATAATTTAGATACAGCAAACTCTAACACGTTAACATACAAATCAATTGCATAATCATCACTAGCTGTTAAAGGACTGTATAGCGTCTTCAATTCTTCCATGTCAGTCTGAGAAAGGGGGCAAATTATAACAGGAACTTCAACTATGTCAGTTTCGTTGTCACCATCTGATGGTGGAGGTCCGTCCCAATCCACACCATAAGTAGAAAAAAGGGCCTGTTGATAAAACAAGTATATAATATAACTGCATGCACAATTCAAGCATGGGTATGGCTGAACGAAAACTTCATTACAGTCCTATAGCCTGTTATTTACTAGTATAATTATATTTACCTCATCTAATGATTCATCATTTACATGCGCAGTGTGTGTGGTACCATCCATAGACTGAGAAAGTAGTCCTCTTGTCCATAGCTGAAGAGGACTGTGGTTTTGTTCAGTTCTTACTGAATGCATGTTCCAAGCATTCATCCATTTTTGTAGATGGTGATTAATGCGAGGCACATAAACGTAATGAAGGCAGAATAGGTGCACATCATTGTCTGGATCTAGTGCTCCAGTGGCTTCTAAATGATAGAATAAGCCATGGTAAAGCTTGATTACTCCTTGAAAAACGTCTCTCCATAGACGTTCAATACGTTGGTTGTGCACACTCCTACCAACTATCATGCTTCCTCTGCCAGGCCCTCTAAGTGGATGTTCGAGCATATACAGTGCAACTTGTGTATTTTCCCCTCCTTTATCACAAATACTTCGCACAAATACTTCACAGATACACATTTCTTCCAAAGATGAATTAGTAGCAGTATTGCTGGACTATCACTTATTGGTGAAAGTAAGTGCAATATGCTGATGGATTATCTAAACTGCAATAATAGGTCAAGGCCGAAATGGACCAGTTAAAGGAAGGTCTTTTGACCCTAGGATTCTTAAATGAGCTGAAGAAAAATCCTTCACTGTGGGAGCCGTACTTTCTCCATATCAATGACCCACTCACCACAGGTACGACACATTGCCGGAAATTTAGAGAAACTGTGTATAACTATAGAGAAACTCAAGCATATCTTCACAGTCAACTTTTGTGTTGAGGGATCGCTTACGCGACCAAAAGAGGAACAAGCGTATATATATTTTATTGACCTATTGGATGAGTTTGAAGGTATGTGCAATTGTAGCAATTAATTTACTATTCACATGGCTCCATTTATGTAGAAGGAGCAGCAGACTGCCCAACATTGGGAGATGTATTAGTGTTTTGCACAGGTGCAAGCAGAGTGCCACCAATTGGGTTTAAGAAGAACCCAACTCTAGAATTTACACATACTATGACCGAAACACTACCTACTGCCTCCACTTGCGATTTGATTTTGCGCCTGCCAACTGTTCATGAATGTTATGAACATTTTAGACAGTTCATGATTCTTGGCCTGTTTGGCCATGATGGATTTGGAGGAGTGTGAATCCACGCTCCACTCCTAGTTTTCAACACTTACTACACAGTCAATTGCATATCACTTATATCGCTTACTTGTGTATCACTTATATCGCTTACTTGTGTATCACTTATATTGCTTACTTGTGTATCACTTATATCGCTTACTTGCGTACCACTTACTAGCTATGTATCATCTGTGTGTATCATTGCACAGTCAAACACTGTCTCTGTATATCACTTAATATCAAAACATGCAGTTGTTGTATTTGTTGGTTAACTGCACATCACTAAGAAAAAAATTTGCCTGAAGGCTGCATGCACTTGTTGCTGAATCACAGCGTACTGACTAAACTTGCAGTCTGTGTGTGCTTGTATAGCAGCATTGTTTTTATAGCGGCATACAATTGAGTCACATCTCTGGTGCAGCATTCTTACTTCAGCAGCTGAAATCTGAAATGCCCTTCCTCCACTTCACCTTTCACTTTCATTTCCCATTCTCAAATTAAAGAGTTCTTTGATTCTGGACTGGTCTATTTTTTCACACATTTTACATTTGTGCCAGTAGTATAATAATACAACAACTAGTCCTTTCATGATATTTATTAAATTCTCAACTTAGTACATGAAACAGCTTCTAACCTGCACAATTCATGAAACATGTTATGATACACAAGCATGTATAATGATAGCATAAACCAGCTCAACAAGTTATAAATGCCGAAGCAGCTATGCATCCGTAGTTCAGAAATAATGTTTGGCTCAATTATTTGTTATGTGTGGAAGCTGTGGTCCCAAATGTAAAATAACCCCCGAAATCAGGACACCATTTGCAGATCCAAAGGGTGTCCGGATTAGAGGGGTTCTAGTGTAGTTGAAATCACGGCAACTGTGAAAGCGCCCGCCTCACTGGAGTCCTCATAAATAATAGCGCCCTCGATCTAACCGCCCTCTCCGCTAAGAGCGCCGGCCTGACTTTAACCGCCCTAGCTCTCAAGAATATCGCCCTCCTCAGTAAAGGCGCTTTCTGTTGGCCGCCGTCGATCCCTCTCGCCCTCTGTTGATCGTCCTCTTCGAAAAAGCGGCCTCTGTTGACCGCCCTCTTCGAAAAAGCGGCCTCTGTTGACCGCCCTCTTCGAAAAAGCGCCCTCTGTTGACCGCCCTCTTCGAAAAAGCGCCCTCTGTTGACCACCCTTGTTAGTAAAAACACCATCAATACTGTACCGACCACTTTTGGCACTAATGACGCTCCATACTAGCATGCGCTAATTTTTCCCAAATATTTGGGAAACCGTATATTATTGTGTTATATCCGTGACAGTCTAACGTCATAATCAGTATACTGTACTGCCGACTCGTTCCACCGTTATGGCTGTTGAATTCTCTAGCTCGGTTACTTACGCGCTGCAGAAGTTAGGGACGCCAGATCTAGTTCTGAAGCCGGAGCAACGCACAGCTATCAACGCGGTTTACAATGGAAGGGACGTTTTTGTTTGGCTACCGACAGGTTTTGGCAAGAGCCTGTGTTTCCACACCTTACCGTTCGTTTTTGACTATAAGCTAGCTTTAACTGATGTCAGTGCTGTTTTAGTTATTACACCCTTGATTGCTTTAATGGTAGACCAAGTACGTAGTCTGAGGAGCAAAGGAGTGAAGGCTTCTGTTGTTACTTCATTGCGATTGCGATGACGAGATAACGATAGGCCCCGCCCATTACGTGCGTCATGTACGTATTTCTCGCGGAAAAATTGGCGCATGCGCGAGTCCGTTGTTACCAGGCCTAATTTCCTAAGAAATTGGCCTGGGGACGAGGCTACGGCAGCTCCAGCAAGCTAGCAACAAGCGCTCACGTGCTGTGTTGATTATAGGCTAGGCACGCCCAACTGAATTCCATGTGGTTAGCACTGCTAGGTTTCTGATTGCATAGTTGCAACCCACTAGCTTATTCTACAAACAGTGCTGTATTGCAGCTTGTTGCAGCGCTCTTCAGCTTTAATTTCGTCATACAGGAATTGCATTGCATAACTATTATACTGCATTGTGATTGCTGTATAACAGCTGCAGTTTGTTGCTATGTATGTGAAATGGTTGCATTTTTACAGTACAGGAATTGTGCTATATAGCTTGTACAATAGGTGGAGTTTACTGTAGCGCATGAGCTAGTCCTTCATTCATTCATTATGCCTCGGTGGGCGGAGCCACGAGGCATACTGTAATCGCGTTGTCTGTCTGTCTGTCTGTCTGTCTGTCTGTTACCTCATTTTTGCGGCGCACGCTGAGAGGTAAGCTTTGAAACTTGCAATGCAGGTAGAAATCGATATTATCTCGGATGTGAACTAGCGAAATTTCGATACAAAGCTTTGTTCTAGAGTTATGGCGTGAT
Organism: Haliclona indistincta; assembly: GCA_964017065.1. Taxonomy (NCBI): domain Eukaryota; kingdom Metazoa; phylum Porifera; class Demospongiae; order Haplosclerida; family Chalinidae; genus Haliclona; species Haliclona indistincta. The sequence continues at coordinate 4,759,917 of OZ024789.1, forward strand.
TTGCTTACTTTGTTTGCCGTTGCTGGCGATCTGGACTTGGCAAGGCTGTCCACAGTTGACTGCCTAGAACCTGATAGGTTAGAATTTTACTACAGGATAGCAGTGCAGGTCCAGAGAAATCGTGTAAGCAAGCTATGGAAGCTACTAGCTCGTGGTCTGTGCATGCCAAACACTGTAGACACGCCCAGTTAAATTGTGGTCAGCACTGATTGGCTTCTGATTGCATAACTAAAGCACTACTGTACAGAAATCCTGTATACATGCATCTGCAGTTGCTGTGTTTGTAGAATGGTGGATAGTTGTATTTGTTGATATTTGTAGCAGTATTCTCACGGCAATGAGTGCAGTAGTCTTGTTGCAGTATACTTTAACTTGTTATGCCTCGGTGGGCGGAGCCACGATGCATACAGTAGTCGTGTTGTGTGTGTGTGTATCTGTCCGTTGCCGGCATAGCGCATCGCACGCTAAAAAGTAAGCGCTGATATCAGCAACACAGGTAGAAATCGCTTTTTGCTCAGAACTGAATTGATAAATTGTTGGTTCTAAAGCTTATGGCGTTATGGCGTGAGATGCTTACCTCGACGGCTGTTCCCGGCTATCTGGACTCCTCTAAAGACAAAACAGTTTACAGCTGACTGCCTTACAGCTAGTGAGTTCGTTTGTACTACAAAACAGCTTGGTAGGTCCTGCGAAATTCTCTCGAAGGCCTACAGCTCGAGCTTGAGCTCGCCGGCTTGAGCTACAGTAGTTGCTGATGATCTAGAGTTCTCTGCAGACAAAACTATCCACAGTTGACTGCCTAGAAACTGATAAGTCACAGGATAGCAGCGTAGGACGCTACTATAGTATCTCGCTCGTGTATGTGCTGTGCCGTGAACTTTATAGACACGCCCAGTTGAACTAGTGGTCAGCACTGATTGGCTTCTGATTGCATAGTTGCAACCCACTAGCTTATTATGCCTCGGTGGGCGGAGCCACGAGGCATACAGTAGTTCGTCGGTTTGTCATTCATTCGTTCTGTCCGCAGGCAGAACTCCGCGTCGGCTGAAAACTAAGCGCTGATACTTGCAATACATGTTCAACTCGGTGTTGCCTCGGAACTGAATTGATAGACTTTTGGTTTCAAAGCTTCGTTACCTTGATGGCATTGCTGAACTCGCTCAGCATTGTGGGACTTCGCTGAAGATAAAGCTGTCTACTATAGTCTTCTTCACAGCTTGAAAGACAATTCTATACTCAAGGTAGTACAGTGAGTGCTGAGAAATCAATCGTGCTATCGCTAAGCAGCGGCAGCTCCAGCTAGCTAGCAACCAGCGCTCACGTGCTGTGTTGATTATAGGCACGCCCAACTGAATTCCATGTGGTTAGCACTGCTAGGCTTCTGATTGCATAGTTGCAACCTACTAGCTTATTCTGCAAACAGTGCTGTACTGCAGCTTGTTACAGCGCTCTTCAGCTTTAATTTCATCATACAGGAATTGCATTGCATAACTATTATACTGCATTGTGATTGCTGATAGACTTTTGGTTTCAAGCTTCGTTACCTTGGCACTGAGCCAGGCTGCAATACTTCAAATTGTCTGCAGTTGTCTTCGTAGAATCATGAACTGCAGGTAGCATACGGTGAAATCGGACGCTCGATCCGATGGACGCCAAGGCATTGCAAGCTATACATAATTAATAGCAAGCGAGATAGCGAGCCGATTCAGTTCCTGCGCCGCGCCTAGCCTAGAGGACACGCCTCTCACTAAGCACGTGGATGCAACTTTATGTTCCTTCATACTTGATCCAAGTTGATCGTGTTCGCTCAAGTTGTTGATGTTCTATATTCCTACTCCACGCATGGCGCCTCGTGTAAAGCCAAGACGTGGGAAACTGCACGTTGTTATCATTCAGGCTGCCCTATTAATATGGATTGTAAGGGTGCAGCAAAAGCTATTAGGTCTCGGACCGTCTATTTCAGTTACTGTCAGCCCGTCTTCTGATAGTCAAGTTGCTCATCTGGGGATCCATCGTGTCTGCCATCGCTGTCCTCTGTCTTCTTTCGGGCGTGTCTCTACGTCTACACGCCGTAGGAATGTATTAATAATACAGTTACTCGTACTTCTCGCTGGTGACGTTGAGAGAAATCCCGGACCGACGGACAACTCTCTTACTAATCTTTGTGGTCCAGCTGACAATACTCCTGCTCCGGCAATCAATATCCGAGTTCCATCTGACAACACTCCAGCTGACAATAGTCGTAGGATGGTAGACAGTTCCCCTGACAATTCATCTTCATCTGGTAAGCATTTAAATGCACAAAGCAGTGTAAGGACATGATGCTTCACTGTAGGCACTCTCCCGTTACACAAAATCTGTCCTGAGTGCCAACACCTTCTGCACTGCAAGAAGTCTATTTGTGACAAGTGTGGCCATGTGTTCAGCAGCAGTAAGAAGTTACGTAAGGCTCATGAAAGAGAAAGGAAGGCAAGAAAGAGAGCTTGTGAGAGTGATGGTGAAGCTTCAGTACGCAAATTCAGCGACAGAAACCGCAAACGCCATTGTAAAGAAAATGAGAGTGCTAGTGAAGCTGAAGAGCGCAGACTTCGTGATAGCCTATCCCATGCTAAGAAAAAATGTAATGAGAGTGCTAGTGAAGCTGATGACCGTAGACTTCGTAATAGCCTATCCCATGCTAAGAAAAAATGTAATGAGAGTGCTAGTGAAGCTGATGACCGTAGACTTCGCAATAGCCTATCCCAAGCTAAAAAAAGATGTAATGAGAGTGCTAGTGAAGCTGAAGAGCGCAGAGCGAAGAGTTGTTGTAGAGCCAAAACTAGAGCTGAGTCAAAGTCTATTAAATTAGTGATTCAGGAATTTCTAGCTAAAGTGAAAGTTGGTCCAGATTGTGTATGTACATGTTGTCATAGGATGATGTATAGGCATTCAGTACACAGTTTCAATCCTATCAAGTACACTAAAGCCAGTCCAGAGTTGTTGGGGGAATTGTGTGAGCATATTTATGTTACTAGGGAAGGTAAACAGTGGGTGTGTAAGACATGTGATGGGGCTTTGTCTAGAGGTAACCTGCCAGTACAAGCTAAAGCTAATGGTATGGAGTTAGATAGTGTACCTACTGAGCTGGCATGTTTAAATGCACTAGAGCAAAGGTTGATATCAATGCGTGTGCCCTTCATGAAGATGGTAGCACTGCCTAGTGGTAAACAGAGGTGTATACATGGTCCTGCTGTTAATGTACCATCTAAGATTGATCATGTGTGTACAATGTTACCAAGACTGCCTTCTGAGTGTGAGCTAGTGCCATTGAAACTGAAGCGTAAACTAGCTTACAAAGGTCACTATTTGTATGATTATGTGTCCCCTCAGAAGTTGATTAATGCATTGAAGTGGCTTAAGACAAATAACCCATTGTATGCTGATGTAGACATTACTGATGATTGGGTAGAGAGTGCTACTGCTGATGATGAAGAGCTTGTTATGAGCATGTTAGAGGAGCCAGAGAGTATGGAATATGATGACAATATTAGTATCGCTACAGTTAATGACCCACCTGTTGCTACTGATAGTTCAGTCAACCCTAGTGATCCAGTGTCATATTATACTAATGCATTGAAAGTGTTTGCTAGAAATAAAGGATTTGAAATACATGATGTGCCTAGTGATGGTAACTGTTTGTTCAGTGCATGTGCCTACCAGCTTCAGTATCTAGGTCGTGATGTTGTTGATGCTAGTAGTCTGAGACAAGCTGTGTGCCAGTACTTGTCACGTTTTAGTGATTTCTATAGTGACTTTGTGCATCAGTCAGTATCTAGCAGTGATGGGTATAATGCTGACAATGAACCACCTGATGAGGAAGATGCTTACATTGAGTCCATTACAGATTCTGTAGTACAGCAAGAGCTGCGCTATCAGAAGTATGTTAGAAAACTAAGTGAAGGTGCCTGGGGTGATAGTATTGCTATAGCAGCCATGTGTAACATGTTTAATGTGAACATTGATGTGTACTGTGCTAATAATGATGGTACCAGTATTGCTGTGAATACTCCTATTGGTGATGTATGTGAGCAGTCACTGAGCCTTGGGTTAATATTGCAATATCACTTTGTTGGTCTTGATGACATTCTAGACAATACTGTTGCTAACGATACTACTGGTTCTCTCCCAGTATCCAATGATAATCATTGTGATGAGATTGATGATGAGACTATAGCAGCAGGTGATCAGCACAGACTAGAGATTACTGGTGGTACTCATGCTAGTATGATGTCACTAGAAAACCCTGACCAGATAGTGAGCATTGCCCCAGCTGAAGGACAGAAACCATTGTTTATCATGTCAGATCCCAACTTTGAGCTTATGTGTAATCCTGATAAGTTTTGCTATGGTGAAGGTGGTTTTGGTAAAACACGTGAAAGAAAGATTACATATAGAAAGTATTTCAATGCACGTCTACAGGATATTGATGGTAGATTTGCTAGAGACTTAGATTACCTATTTGTTGCTCAGTATATTGCTGAATGTAAGCAAGTGCTTGATGATGGCAATAATTTTGCATGGAGACAGAAGCCTACCCAGCAGATTACAGCTTCTCAAGTGAAAGACAAATCATTTATGAGTGATAATGTGCGTACTGATAAAGCTTACAGGTTTCTGAAGAATGTTAGAGGCTCACCGCCATATTACCAGCGTACATTTTATGAGCTATTGGCAATGATAAGGCAGCTTGGTACTCCCACATGGTTTTTCACTCTGTCAGCAGCTGATATGAAGTGGCCTGATATAATACAGATCATTGCTAGACAGTATGGTGTAAGTTACAGTGATGATGATATAGCAGCATTGTCATTTGATGAGAAGAGTAACTGGTTAAGACGCAACCCTGTGACAGCAGCTAGACACTTTCAGTACAGGTTGAATAGTTTTTTCCAAGATGTACTAAAGTCTAAAGCCAAGCCTTTGGGTGAGATTGTTGATTATGCTATAAGAGTTGAGTTTCAGTCTAGAGGGTCACCACATGCTCATTGTGTGCTGTGGGTGAAAGATGCTCCCAAGTATGGTGTGGATAGTAATGAAGATGTATGTGCATTCATTGATCAGTATGTGTCATGTGCTATTCCAGCTGATGATTGTAAATTGAAAGAGCTTGTGTTGATGGTCCAGCAGCATAGACATTCATCATATTGTAAGAGAAACAAGCGTTGCAGGTTCAATTTCCCCCATCCTCCTAGCCCTAGGACAGTCATTGCTAGACCATGTAATGATGGTGAAATGTATGACAAGGCTCAGAGTGTGTTGAGTAAAGTACGGCAAGTGCTGCCAGATTGTGACCCTAATGCCACTATTGATGATGTACTGACCAGAGCTAGTGTTGATAGAGATGAGTATATTGAAGCACTACAGGTCACTAAGGGTGGTAATGTTGTGTTGTTGAAGCGTGAACCTAATGAGCAGAATGTTAATAACTACAATCCCTCTGTTATGCTAGCATGGCAAGCTAACATGGATATACAGTATGTATTAGATGCCTATGCTTGTGTGATGTATGTGGCTTCATACATAATGAAGACAGAGAAATCAATGGGTGTGTTGCTAAAGCAGGTAGCAGCTGAAGTGAGAACAGATGAGCTTAGAACACAGCTGAGAAAGATTGGTTCAGCATTTCTAGACCACAGAGAAGTTAGTGCCCAGGAAGCTGTCTATAGGTTGCTGTCATTGCCTATGAAGCAATTGAGTAGAGCTGTAGTGTTTGTTGATACTAATGTTAAGAAGGATAGAATTGCTGTTCTTAAGGGGCGTGATGCAATAGATCAGCTTGATGGTGAAGCTACTGATGTATTTCAGAAGAGCTTAGTAGACAGATACAGGCATAGACCAGAGCAACTCCAGAACATGTGTTTAGCTGAATTTGCTGCCTCGTATTCTACATGTTATAATATTAAAGATGAAGTGTATAATGATGAATTACCAGATACTGATAGTGAGGGTTGTACTAAAAAGATTACACTAACTGGTGGTTATGGTCAGATGAATGAGCGTAGACAACAAGCCGTGATCAGGTTCAGGAAGTACAATAAAGATAGTGATGTTAGCAATTGGTATAGAGCAAAGCTGATGTTGTATTACCCATGGTATGATGAAGAAGCTGATCTGCTTGGTGGTTGTGCTAGTTATGCTGAGCATTATGAGCAGGTTAGAGCTGTTGTGATTGAGAATGAGAACAAGTACACTAATGAGGATATAGAGAATGTGAATGTTGATGATGATAATAGACCTGAGCATGCCTGGTGTCAGATAGCCCCTAGTACTGAAGCTAGTAATGCACAAGCAGCTGAGCAAGGTGCTGAGACACTGACTGAACTAGCTGAACAAGATTTGATAGACAATGCTAACCTAGTGCAAGGTAGTACTACAGGTTCAGGTGGTTTGAGTGTTAGATATGAAGGTGCTGCTAATCCTGCTGTAATACCACCTGATGAGTATAGGGAGCTAATGAGAGGTCTGAATAGTAAGCAAAGAGCAATGATCATGTACCATAGACACTGGTGTAAGCAAACAGTATTAGCTATGAAGAAAGGTGAACACATCAAGCCCTATAGAGTGTTCTTGAGTGGTCCTGGTGGTGTGGGCAAGTCTCATGTGATTAGGTTGATACAGTCTGATACTATCAGGTTGATCAAGCAGTCTGGGTCAGTAGAGCCTGATGATGTACTGGTATTACTAACAGCTCCCACTGGTGTAGCAGCTTTTAATGTGAATGGTATGACACTACACTCAGCATTTCTATTGGGTAAAAGCAGATATGGTGGTTTTCAGCCTCTTAGCAGTGAGAAGGTGAACACATTGCGTAGCAAGCTATCTAAGCTAGTGTTGTTGATTATTGATGAAGTGAGTATGGTTGGAGCTGACATGTTACTAGAGGTACACAAGAGACTACAACAGATTAAGGGAGTGCCTAATGATGTAATGTTTGGTGGAGTGAGTGTGCTTGCTGTGGGAGACCTGTACCAGTTACCACCTGTTGCTCAGCCCATGTTGTTCAGTACTGTTAGAGATAGCTATGCTCAGTTTTACAAGTCTGGTTCAATATGGCAAGATGAGTTTGAAATGTTAGAGCTAGATGAGATTATGAGACAAAGAGGTGACAGTGCATTTGCTGATTTGTTGTGTAGAGTGAGAACTGCTAGTTGTACCAATGATGATATTGCTGTACTAGAGTCTAGAGTGGTATCCCCTGATAGCCCTGACTATCCTAGTGAAGCATTGCATGTGTACAAGCTAAATGCTGATGTAGATGAACATAACATGAGTATGTTGAGGAGAATACCCAGTGCAGTCAGGAGGTATGCTGTGAAAGCTAGTGATGCTGTGACAGGTCAGACTAAGCATATTGATCTAGCCTCATTGTCTTCTAAAAGAACAGAAACAGGTGGTTTACATGGTGTATTGAATATTGCTGTTGGTGCCAGGGTGATGCTGACCACTAATGTGTCTGTGTCTGATGGGTTGGTCAATGGTGCCAGAGGAGAGGTGGTCCATATTGTCACCAATGATAACAATGATGTAACCACTGTGCTTGTGAAGTTTGATTGTGAGAAAGTTGGTCAGACAGCTCATCAAGCCAGTAGGTTTCGTGCAATGTATCCCAATGCTGTGCCTGTGAGCAGAGTTGAGGTTTCATTTCTAGCTAGAGGCAAGCGTGGTGCTGAGATTACACGATTACAGTTTCCTCTGACACTATCATGGGCTACTACTATTCATAAAGTACAGGGATTAACACTAGATGCTATTGTTGTTAATATGATGGGTACTAGGTTCAATGCTGGTCAGATATATGTAGCACTGAGTAGAGTGAAGTCATTGAGTGGTTTACATATTGTTAATTTCAATGCTAAAGCCATCAGGAAGAGTGACCTGGTTGATGATGAGATGACTAGACTGCGTGATAGATTGCTACAGACTATACCACCATTACAGTGCCTACCATGTACCAGCCATGTTACCATAGCATTGCTGAATGTTAGATCAATTGTTGCTAAGCTACCAGATATACATGCAGATACTGAACTAATGAGTGCTAATGTGTTGTGTTTCTGTGAGACCTGGTTATCCCCAACACAGCCATCACCTGATGTTAGTACTGATCATGATGTTGTGTTGAGGTGTGATAGATCAATGAATGATCACAAGGGTGGAGCTATGATATGTGTGCCTAATACTATGGAGCCTAGTAGTACTGTAACATTTGTACAGACTAGTGTTGAAAGCATTGTCACCTGCTTGTGTGTTGCTGGCAAGAGATTACAAGTGGCTCTAGTATACAGGTCACCCAATGTATCAATGAGACAGCTTGTTCAGTTTATGACTAGTTTGCTTCAACATGTCAGTGTAACTGGTATACCAACTGTTTTTCTTGGTGATTTCAATGATAATTTGTTGTGTGATCATGATTCCCAACTAACAGCATTAATGTTGTCTCATGGTTATGTACAGCTAGTGAATGAGCCTACTACTGACAGAGCTACCTTGATAGACCATGTGTACTTCAGTAGTAATACAGTTGAACACATATTAGTACGTGATGTGTACTATAGTGATCATGATGCTGTGTACTGCACCATTCCTATTCATCTATTATGATGAGCAAGCATTGATCATGCATAATTATGTGCACTACTTCTGGAATTGCTTAATTTGTGTACCAAGATATTGGATGCTCTAAGAATTAGATGGTGTCAGATATTAATTGTTTACAGTAAAAAAAGGTGTCAATCACACTAGATGTACAGAAGGTGACAATTTGAACCCCATTCAGATGTAGAGAAGGTGACTGATTGGAAAAAGTGACAATGCACAGGTGTATTAGTACTGTTGTGTCTCTCTTTTATGTAAAGCTGGTGAATGTCCCACTACAGACCATGTCTATTTCAATTTCGAACAGCTCTAATACAAGTCAATGTACTTGGTCTGTACTACAGGGATCATGATGTTGTATATTGCTCTGTGCCACTCTGCCTTCTATGAAGTATTTATTGTTGTGAATGTCATGCTTATTATGGCAAGCAATGTTAAAGCAATTCCAAAGCAATGCTAAAGCAATTCCAAAGCAATTCTAAAGCAATTCCAAAACAATTCTTGAAAGCATTGAAAACGAAGTCAATAATTGAAATGGCTGTACAAGTACTGCAATCCTCTGAAGGTATGTTGCATACCGTACAGCTCCAAATTTTCATGGTCTTAATTTTTTTTGATTTTCATTAATCTCAACCAGGTCACAAAATTTTGTGATCAAAAAATTGAGATCGCGTCCACATGTAACATTTACTCTTTTTTCACAAAAATTATTTTTTATAAATTTTGTTTTTATGGACAAAGTCAATGAATCAAAAAATTTGAAGGCCATGAAAATTTGTCCTGTATGGTATCACTGATGTATGATGTCTGTCAGGATTTTAATTTTGATGGTTTCCAAACCATCAAATTAAAACAAACTGCCTCATGATATGGCTATTTAGACCACAGCCAAGCGATGTTGACCAACCAGATTGCGTAGCCGCGTGTCTCTAAGTTCTTTAATGGATTTCCACCACTGCCGCGACTCCATAATGGACTCCCACCACGCGGCGCAGATTACGGTTTCGTGCGCGGAGTTTTACAGAATAATTTTACAGCGCTCGTGTGTCCTTGCTCGTGGTTTGCGTCGTTTCTGTTCGCTGTTGCTATGGTCTAAATCAGTCAGACAGCGCATCCTATCGGATCTACGCGATTTAGAAGCCCTCGAGCCGTTACCATAGCGCCCTCGCTACGCTCGGGCGCTATATAGCAACGGCTCTCGGGCTTCTAAATCGCGTAGATCCTCGGATGCACTGTCTAACTATTATTTAGAGCAATAGTATAATTAGTAAAGTATAGTGAAAAGTATAATTATTATAATTCAGTAGCTTTACTTTGCTGTCTAAATTTTAACAGTTTTTGTGTTGACATGTATGATTTCATTTTGTCTGTGTGTACTGGCTATCTGTGTACAGATTGAAAGTGTTCAGCTACAAACTTTCTTAATATCAGCACAGAATCAAATCTTGTTATACAATCCGAACTTAAAAGAGAATAGTGAAAAAGTTCTAGAAGTGCTGGTGTATTGTGTATACCAATTGGTGGTTCTGCCCAACACATTATTGCGCATTCTTATCAGTTTAAATATTCTCTCTAATGTAGACTTAAAGAAGCACACCTGATGGAATACTATCCTTATCTTTATGGAACGTAGGCAGTGCTATGGTATACTAATGATGAGAAACCTGGATGTCAATACGCAACTCAATGTTGTTGTCCACATGAAATCTGAAGTATATCTCAGCAATTCTCTTTTTGAACTAAAACTTATTATACTGGTATATCTCTTTGAATAATTATATCATTTTTTCACAACTTCCTGACACACCTACATGTATATAATGCGAGTGAGAATGCCATGGACTCTTGTTTATTGTCATTAGACCGGGCCAGCATGACAGTGACATGATGGTAGCATGCATCATATCACAGCTTGCAATGACAGTGAAGTTCTCCTCAACAGCAGACTTTCATTACTGCTTGTGTATTTCAGTTCAGCGTATTTAGTCAGACAGGCATGTATGCATAACATTCCACCGAGGCATAAGCACCTTCGGTGCCTAGTTCTGTCCGCAGGCAGAACTCCGCGTCGGCGGAAAACTAAGCGCTGATACTTGCAATACATGTTCAACTCGGTGTTGCCTCGGAAATGAATTGATAGACTTTTGGTTCCAAAGCTTCGTTACCTTGAATGGCATTGCTGGACTCGTTCAGCATTGTGGGACTTCGCTGAAGATAAAGCTGTCTACTATAGTCTTCTTCACAGCTTGTAAGACAATTCTTTACTCAAGGTAGTACAGTGAGTGCTGAGAAATCAATCGTGCTATCGCTAAGCAGCGACAGCTCCAGCAAGCTAGCAACCAGCGCTCACGTGCTGTGTTGATTATAGGCACGCCCAACTGAATTCCATGTGGTTAGCACTGCTAGGCTTCTGATTGCATAGTTGCAACCCACTAGTGTATTGCAGCTTGTTGCAGCGCTCTTCAGCTTTAATTTCATCATCATGATACAGGAATTGCATTGCATAACTATTATACTGCATTGTGATTGCTGTACAGCAAGGTATAACAGCTGCAGTTTGTTGCTGTGTATGTTTGCTGTACAGAAATCCTGTATACATGCATCTGCAGTTGCTGTGTTTGTGGAATGGTGGATGCCGCAGTAGCGTAGGAAGATGTTTTTGATTGGGGGGGCTGAAAAGACGGCGAGCGAAGTGGGCCGGAAAATTTTTGCTAATTAATATTCATGAGGGGCGTGTTTTCGGTCATTTGAGCAATAAGCCATCCTCGTGGCCATCAGTACGCGTTTCATTGGTGCGCTGCCATAATAGTATGTTGATGACTGTTGCTAGTACGTGTGGTATACAACTTAGCCTTGCCCATATGTAAATTACCAGCTGTTCTGGAGGCTTCTAGACTCTTGCCTAACCAGGTAATGCAGGGGGGCTCTGCCCCCCCTCTATAAATCTTAGGGGGGCACAAGCCCCCCCAGCCCCTTTATTGCTACGCCACTGAGTTGTGTATGTTTTTATAAGTTGTCAGTCACTAACATAGTGTTCAACTAGCAACAGCAGACTTTCATTACTGCTTGTGTATTTCAGTTCAGCGTATTTAGTCAGACAGGCGTGTATGCATAACATTCCACCGAGGCATAAGCACCTTCGGTGCCTAGTTTAAGTGTGCAGCATTTGCTTGTAGCACGATCACCTGTTTGTCTGTGATTGCGTACATTGCGTACATTGCGTAAATTTATTGTAGACATCATCACATCTCTATGCAAGACAGTAACACTGAAATTATTATACACAGAGTGTAATGAATGTGAATTGTTTTTGTTGTCTTGTTGAGACTATGTTTATTAATTTTGCTTACAATACGACAAGTACACACTGTCAGCACTGCATGTTCACTTGTGAAAGATTTAATTGGATTTTGTAGCTCAACAAACAATCATTCTAGATCTGGTGCACTAGAGGTCAACACCGGCTTTTCAAACAATCCCGAACTACTTGAATCAAGATCAAAAACTACAGCAACAAACCACAAGAGTTCGAAAGTGAAGATCCAGTCCTAGCAATAGCGCATCGAGTACTAGACACCATTGAATTTCAAAGAGAAGGATTGGAGAGCTGTTCATGGAACATCACAGCAGCTAACACTGGGTGGGAGAGGGAGGGAGCTAGCTAGTCTGAAGAACAAGGTAGTCATGGAGGAGAACACACTGATATGGTGCTCAATGGTAGACAAGCTGAGAGAGATAGAGAAAGAGATATGATGACTAAACACTGACCAATGCACTATATTGATTATTGTGTCCAGTATAAGAATTGTTATTACAAGTTATTGTTCACATACTGTACAACGCTTGCAAAGTGTCTTGATAAAATGCTGATACGCTTACATGATATACCGTATAGCCAGTTATTTTTGACTGGATTCATTTTATTTTCGATCGCCAACTGCAGTTTGAAAATTAAATCCGCGAAAATTTGAACCATACCAAAAATAACGCAGCGCTACCGTAAATAATTCCCGTACAATTGGCATGTACTCCTCAAAATTAATTATTCTAAGAATGTGCTAATGAGAATGTCACTGACACTGCAGTGTGATAATTAATTAATTAATTATAATTATTATTAATCACTTTTAAGTAATTCCTCCATGAATCTTCTAAGGTCTTGTCGTCACTGATAAGATTATAAGAAACATCAAGATTTAGTTGCAAAGAACGATTAGAATTGCATGCTTGAGCAATCCATTCTATTCCTTTATCAGTTGTTCCTGTGCAGCTAAGATTCAAATAGACTAGTGTGGTATTGTGCTGAAGACCTTCACAGAGACAAGTAAACTCCTTCATTGCAGAGTGGATTATGCGATAGATCAAGGTTTTTGAGATGCTTGTTTTCTTGCAGCATTGTAGTAACTGCCTTTGTTAGACGAGTGTCCTTTTTAACTTCAAGTTTTATGTTGCTAAGATTCAAGTACACTAATGTGGCATTGTTCTGTAGACCTTGAAAGATACAACTTGCATTTTGAAATATCCAATTGTTTGATAGATCAAGGTGTTTGAGTGTCTTGTTTACTTGAAGCATTTTAGTGAGTGCCTGAGCAATCTCTTCTGTAGCTACAAGTCCTGTATTACTGAGATTTAAGTGAACTAAAGTGGTATTGCACTGAAGACTTTCGAAAAAAGAATAAGTTCCTGAGATAAAGAGTCTAACATTATTTGTTAGAATGAGGTGTGTAAGCGTGTTGTTGACTTGAAGTACCCGAACAGTATTCTTTGTCATTTCAAATATTGTATTACTGAGATTTAAATAAACCAGTGTATTATTGTGCTGTAGACCTTGAAATACACACAAAGCTCCTTGGTCAGAGAAGCTAGGATTGCATGATAGATCAAGGTGAGTGAGTGTCTTGTTATTAACCTGAAGCATTGTAGTGAGTGCCTGAGCAACATCCTGTGTAGCATTAAACTCGATTACTATTCCACAGAGTTTCAAGTGAGTTAATGTTTTATTGTGCTGCAGTCCTTGAATAATGTACAAACCAGCAAAACCACTTCCTCTTAATAAACTAAAATGCATTAGAGACTTGTTAGTTTAAAACATATTTTTGATAACTTTGCCAACCTCTTCTTTGCATGTTTTATCATAATTTATTCTTTTTCTAGAATCGGAATTTTAAGAGTAGTAAGGTGACTGTTGGACTGTAGTGCCTTTGCGAGAGATAAGAAAGCATCAGGGCTCATCTTACTCTCAATCGTTAACTTTGATACAGCTGACAATTGTTCTAAGAAAGATGCTATCAATCTTGCACTTCTGATAATAATGCGGCTTTGCATTTCAGAAAACTCCATTTCTAATCTGACAGTACAAGCTGAGATTGCGCCTATCAATGGCTATTCAGCGAGGAAATGCTATTTCTGTTTTGGGTACTTGTAATTTTTTACCATTACCTGACTTTCTTTAGTCTTTCTGTTGTTTGTTTTTAGGTCCTTTTGTTTAGTTTATCATTTTTTGTTTTATTTTTGTCTTTTTGTCTTTTTCCTTCTATTTACATCTCAGTGTGCTTCCTCTCTCTTGCATTTGTCTGTTATTTTGGCAATAGCTTTATAATAGAAATTTTGTAGTTAGCATGAAATATTTAACTTGATTGTTATGCTGATTATTCGAAGATTTATTAAATTGCACAAAGATGGCTCTTGAGCTTCATAAAAGCAGTGCAACAAAGGAAGAACATCTTTGATACTTGATTTTTGTCGTGAATACGTTGATATGAAATCTTGTATTGCTGGATTGGCAAGTCTAGTGAAGCCAGCACTGAAGTAATGTAGTACAGCTTGAAACCGAGAACTACCAAACATTTGTTCGAAAACGTGCAGTTGTTTACTAGAATCCATGTGTGATATATGATAAGCAGCAAGGAGCTCTTGAACTGAGAGAAAAAGAAAGTTGTATGAGAGAGATTTGCTGAGTAGTGTGAGTCCCTCGACAACCTGAAGGAGCCCCAAAGATGGTAGATCAGCTGGTAGGTGGACTAGTTTCAAATCAATTTTGTAAAACACTACTTTGTCCTGCATTACTCCCTCATACGCAAGTAAACTAAGATTACTCAGTTCAGATTTGAGTTCATCAGGAAGATCATTGAATGAAAATACTACAGATGTATCACTTTCAGATTCATGCGTTTCTAGTTCTCGAGCAATGCAGCAGAGTATAAGATTATACAGAAAAGCTCATGGAGGGTGGTAGGTAGGGCTCCTTTCATTGTCAGGAATATGTGCACCAGTATTGCTACATGTATAGGTACATAGCAGTAACCTTCTATAACTGGGTGCTCTTCAAGATGCTGGACAAGCTTTTGAGTGTGAGTGCTGTTGCCATCCAAAGCTTTCTCAATGTACTCACGAATCTGGTGTTGAGTGAATCCCAGGATCTCTACTCGTCGATTAGCTATTTTAAGCAGATTTCCTGAGGACACTGGTCGAGAGGTGATAAGAACAGTACTTTGATGAAGAGAGAGCTTGTGTGGCTGTCGAATTATTGTTGATACTAGAGAGTTGTTCTGTAGATGAGATGGAAATTCATCCCAACCATCAAAGATAAAAAGCACATTCTGTCCATCACAATCTTGTATCTGAGAAGCAAAAATTCTAGACATTTCTAAATTACGAGCTGGTAGAATATCAGCCAAGGTAGTAGCATTCTGAATGGCTTGATCACGTAAATAAACAAGAACTACAAGGTTGAATTTGTCTAAAGAGTGAGGAAAATCACCTCGAGCCCATTTGTGGCATATATGGAGAGCAAGTGTGCTCTTTCCTCCTCCTGGGACTCCTTCAATGAGAAGTACTCTTGGTGGAGCAGGGGGTGGTAGCACAACCAGTGGCTGCATTGAATCTATTGTGAAGAGGTTGTTGAGATTCATTGGTTCTTTGTAACTCATTATCATTGCCGATCGGCAATGATATGTAGGGATGACCTCGAACTAAGATGGCGGCTACTCATGTGTAAAAATGAGTTTTTGAACATATCTCTACTGTTATACATTTCTACTGCATTTTAACTATCTCTGAAGGAATCTGAAGTGCGAGCGCTTGTAGGAAGTCTATGAAAGTCTCCGGGACTGCTTGCTTGACGACAAAAATCAAGATGGCGACTCTCAGGGAGACCGTTGCAGATCTTCGCTGTTTTAGCGCTTCTCGAGATTTCAGACATCTAGGATTGATCAGGCAATTGTTCTGAGCATGGAAATGCCTTTGGCGAAGCGGGCAGACGTTTCTAAAGTGGTGAACTGAAATCGCCGCCCACGCGAATTGTTCATCTTCTTTCTTCTTTCTTCTTCTTTCTTCTTTCGACGAGCCTAGCGCTGTCCTGAGTGAACGAATCACTACCAAACCTGCACCATCGCATGTGTATATATCTGGGGTAGTGCACTTACTTCTTAGATAGGCATCAAACACTACCAGAAGCGAGTAATCCTTGAAAAACATGATTTTTTGACCGTTTTGGACTGTTAGAGCGACTCCATTTATTAACCCTCTAGTCGCTTCTGATAATTGACTCCGCCCACATCAGTTTTAAAACTGAGCTCTTTCTCTTGCTCTGGGCGCTTCAGCGCGCAAGCTAGAGCCTAGAGGTATGAACGTTTGTTTAAAGCAGTATACTATACCCTGGGTAACACTGATCTGTCTATGCTGATATTATGAACCGGCCACGGCAAACGCGAACCGGACGACGCGTACCCGATCTAGCTAGCTAGGCTAGCCGAAGTTTCTTACACTACCCGGCGTAAGCTGTACCCATAGGACCCCGTGCTGTTGACAATTGGACTTTGGTAAAAAGCTAGAAGCCTCTGTGATCGTGATATCGACATCAACATCATGCAAGCCTTGGACTAGTCAGGCGTGGCCTGTCTAATCGCATACTGGATATAGTCAGGGGACACTAGTATACCTGAGTTGTCGCGCTGGAATGCAATTATTACAGAATGATATTGATGAATCACGTGTTATTATTAATAACCACGTTGTAATAACCATACCGTGGCCTGGTTATAAAAGCAGCAGATCTCTAAATACGATGGCTAGTGCAGTGATTTGCGTAGCGTGTGGAGGCAGACTGCTGCGCTGCAGCTCGGATTTGAGCGGGTTGAGCGACTGACACGACTGACATGGTCAAAGAAACAGTAAGGAAACGTGGTTTATAAAGTTACCGCCTACCGGACATGACGCGATGCAATGATGCAATCTGATTGGATTGCACGATTTCATGCAAAGTGTACAACTTAGGTATACTAGTGTCCCCTGACTATATCCAGTATGCGATTAGACAGGCCACGCCTGACTAGCCTTGGACCGTCGTGATCATCATACTGTGTTCCACTGAGTTGTTAGTGTTAGTCTCTTCTTCATCCATTACAGTTGTAAGAAATATCATGTTGTCAACTCAAACTCTCTAACTAATTTAAACCTTTTCATTATTCTTGCACGTGATTGCCGATAATAACATTCCATGTTCCTTGACTCTCTGTCTAGATAGAGGCTATGCACCTTCTGATCTACTAGACTAGTATACCTGCTGCTCACAGAGTTGTAAAAATGAAATAAAAGCTAGCATAGAATACAGCTAATAAATTCAAACTGATAGTGATAAAAAAAGTAACAGGAACAAGTAAAGTAAAAAAGTTTTAATAAAAAAACTAAAAAGTGTAGGGATGACACTTGCAAAAGTAAAGGAACAAGATGGTATGATGCTTGCAAAAGTAAAGGAACAAGATGGGATGCTGCTTGCAAAAGTAAAGAACAAGATGGGATGATGCTTGCAAAAGTAAAGGAACAAGATGGGATGATGCTTGCAAAAGTAAAGGAACAAGATGGGATGATGCTTGCAAATGTAAAAGTCCCAAGTATCCCTACATCAGCGGCTTGAAGGAGGACGCAGTCCGATGAAGTAATTGACGGTTGTAAATAACTATACTGAGGTATCTGTGTTTAGGAGGACGCAGTCCGATGAAGTAGTTGACAGTTGTAAATAACTAGATGTGTCTGTGTTTTGGAGGACGCAGTCCGATGAAGTAATTGACGGTTGTAAATAACTAGAGGTATCTGTGTTTGGAGGACGCAGTCCGATGAAGTAATTGACGGTTGTAAAAGGTATAGGAAGAGGATTCCGCATCTGTCAGTTGCACGTCATCGCAGCAAGCCGCTGATGTAGGGATACTTGGGACTTTTACATTTGCAAGCATCATCCCATCTTGTTCCTTTACTTTTGCAAGCATCATCCCATCTTGTTCCTTTACTTTTGCAAGCATCATCCCATCTTGTTCTTTACTTTTGCAAGCAGCATCCCATCTTGTTCCTTTACTTTTGCAAGCATCATACCATCTTGTTCCTTTACTTTTGCAAGTGTCATCCCTACACTTTTTAGTTTTTTTATTAAAACTTTTTTACTTTACTTTGATAGTTTCTATTCTCCCTTGCTGTGCCAGTCTGACCATTTCTTCCTCTCTGTCTCCACGTCGTAGTTCCCATTCATTACCAATCAGTGCTAGCTGGACAAATTCACATCGTTGGAGGTGACTCCAATGTTGGGAGGTGTGGCTCTGAGACATAGATGTGAAGAAAATTAAAAGGATTTCTATCGAAATCAAAAGGATGTAGGGTTGTGAAATCTACCACTGGTCAACAATGTAAACTAACAAGGAACAAGCATGGAATGGTAACACGATTGACTTGCTAACAGACCATAGATCCCTACATCAGTGGCTGCTGTAGTTGACTATAGCTAGTTCAGCTTAGCTTGTTGCTGTTGACTGACACCTGACGTGCATTCAGCTTGTGACAGCTTATGTACAGCCACTGATGTAGGGATCTATGGTCTGTTAGCAAGTCAATCGTGTTACCATTCCATGCTTGTTCCTTGTTAGTTTACATTGTTGACCAGTGGTAGATTTCACAACCCTACATCCTTTTGATTTCGATAGAAATCTTTTTAATTTTCTTGTTTGTGTCCTTTTTTCTTTTTCAGTGAAGTACAGTTCAATATCATGCAATTACTGTGCCATCTTTGTTTCCACCATTGGTTTGGTTTTCCTGTTGTTGATGGCTTTTCTTTATTATTAAAAATTTTAAACTTGTAGCTAAAATTAATAATTGTTATGCTGTAGATATCAGCTCGCCTATGCATGCATGAATACAGTGCATACGAGCCCCGCCCTCACTGGTTTACGGCGGTTATAATTATCTGGCAAGGCAGAATGGTGATTCTGCGCTTGCTAGCTTACCGTTCTTCGAAGACTCCAGACAAATATGTGTTCTCCGTGATCTATGATACTCAAGCTTGTGCTTGGTCACGTGCGCTAACCACAGCTTGGTCACGTGCGTATTGCGCAATCACTATAATTATTAATGGGGTCTAACACTTAGCTGACAATGGATCACGATGGAGAAATCGCGGAATTTATATCGCCGTTTCGCTAAAAACTAAGTTCAAAAGGCACATGCCAGGAGAATTTCACGACTGTTCGTGGGTGTTTTGGTCCAAAGAAAGAAAGAAAGAAAGAAAGAAAGAAAGGAAGGAAGGAAGGAAGGAAGGAAGGAAGAAAGGAAGGAAGGAAGGAAGGAAGGAAGGAAGGAAGGAAGGAAGAAAGAAAGAAAGAAAGAAAGAAAGAAAGAAAGAAAGAAAGAAGAAAGAAGAAAACGAAGATGACGAAACTCGATTTTCACCGTTTCCAGGTTCGTCACTTTAGTAACAATCTCGAGCAATCTCCTTGCTACTGTAAGATGGGGCAACGCCAGATAGCAGATTTAAGTGTCTTTGGACGTATAAAATTCATCACCAGGCAAAATATCAGCGTTTGAACGCTAATACATTGTATGTAGCCGTCATCTTGTTTTCTCGTTCAACCCTACATAGGGAGACACTACCGTGTCTCCCTAATAATCCTCTGAGATAAGATGCATAAGAGTTGAAAGGAATAGAATCTTGAATTTCTTGTTCAGTTCCTTGAGATGCTGTTAAAGAATCCGAGGGTGACAAGCAGGCAGAATTTTGGGTAGTTGCTTGAAGGACAGGCAGTTGTACAGAAGAACAATCGTGTGTAGCAGTTACTGGTTCTGTTGCTTGTGGTGCAATTGGAAAATCTGTATCATTAAGCGATAAACATTTGCTTATGCCAGGCTTATGCACAATTTAATTTAGCATGCAAACATACCTTGTTCAACTATTGTTTTTCTGATGAGCTCAGCAAGTGCACCCAGTTCAGACTGTCTGAGACACTCTATCAAGTGTTGATATGTACAAGTAAGTGCATCACTTTCCAGCCATTTCTGGAGGACAGCTTCTGTGACACTCTCAGCACCATCGTGAATGTGGTTCCTCTTGAGCAGATCAACCATTGTTCCATTCTCGTCTTTTAGGAGATATATTCCAAACTTTTTGTATTTACCAGCAGCAATCGTTTTAATGACTCTCAGTGGTTTATCATCAGCTCCTTTCATTTCCATAAGATCCAGTAGTGTAGGTAGCTGATGACCTGCAGAATATCAACAAGCAAGTGGTTTGACTACTATGTATTAGGGAGACACTAGGGATGAACGAGAAAACAAGATGGCGGCTACATACAATGTATTAGCGTTCAAGCGCTGATATTTCGCCTGGTGTTGAATAGACGTCTTTAGACACTTAGATCTGCTCTCTAGCGTTGCCCCATCTTACAGTAGCAAGGAGATTGCTCGAAATTGTCACTAAAGTGACGAACCTGGAAACGGTGAAAATCGAGTTTCGTCATCTTCGTTTTCTTCTTTCTTTCTTCTTCTTCTTTCTTTCTTCCACTCGCCTAGCGCCTTTACGCGAGCAGTGTCGAGACCAATACATCCACGAACAGTCGTGAAATTCTCCTGGCATGTGCCTTTTGAGCTTTGTTTTTAGCGTAACGGCGATCTAAGTTCCGCGATTTCTCGATCGTGATCCATTGTCAGCTTAGTGTTAGACGCCATTATTGTGATTGCGCAATACGCACGTGACCAATTAGCAATGGGTAGTGCACGTGACCAAGCAGCTAAAGTATCGCTGCCCCGTGTGGATGATTGGATCACTATCACGGAGAACACACACCCGGCATTTGTCTGGAGTCTTCGAAGAACGGTAAGCTCGTGTAGGATCGCCATTCTGCACTTGCCAGATAGTCATAACCGCCGTGTAGATCTACAAACAAGTGTGGGCGGGGCTCGTATGCACTGCATGCATGCGTAGGCGACTAGGCAGACCTGATACTAGGCAGACCTGATATATGATTTTAGCTACAAGTTTAAGAAGAGCCATCAACAACAGGAATACTAAACTAATGGTGGAAACAAAGACTTCTCCGTACATGCATGATATTGAACTGCACTTCACTAAAAAGAAAAAAGACACAAACAAGAAATTAAAAAGATTTCTATCGAAATCAAAAGGATGTAGTGATGAAGAAATCTACCACTGGTTCACAATGTAAACCAACAAGGAACAAGCATAGAATGGTAACACGATTGAATTGCTAACAGACCATAGATCCCTACATCTGTGGCTGTACATAAGATCAATATTTTGTCACAAGCTGAATTCTATTCAAAGTGTCAGTCAACAGTAAATAGCTTAACTAGCTATAGTCTGGCCACAGCAGCCACTGATGTAGGGATCTATGGTCTGTTAGCAAGTCAATCGTGTTACCATTCTATGCTTGTTCCTTGTTGGTTTACATTGTGAACCAGTGGTAGATTTCTTCATCACTACATCCTTTTGATTTCGATAGAAATCTTTTTAATTTCTTGTATAGAGTAGCTCACCCATCAAATTGGTGTCTCCAGCCATTGTCGGTCACACCTTAGAGTGCTGTTTACACACTTGTAACCATGGAAATCAACGTTAACTATAGTTTTAAGTTATGAGTCTTTTGAATACATTTTGTGTATCTCATTATCTTAGTTAGCTACATCAAGTGCTTTGGTGAACTGTCATGCAGATACTGTAGATACATGTCTGTTTTTCCTGAAAAATGTTTACTTATTTGCTGCTCAAGTCACGTATTAAACTAGTGTATACAGAATCTCTCTCAGAACATTAATTTTTTGAGAAAACTTACAACCACATAAATACATTCTTTTCATCTCTCTGCCATTCATTCTTGAAGCCAACCTACCATGTTGCAACTTGGGATATTTTTTGAGCAATTTTCATCTTTCTGTTAAAATTTCACTAACCACACAAAAGTCGCTAACAAAAAATAGTACTACAATCAGCTGACTATAATTATAATTTTTCTTGTATATTTAATCTTTGTAGTATCGTGGGTTCACAAAGGCTGGTTCATAGCTAATGACTACACAAATTAAGTGTAAAACATGCAACAGACAACTAAGAATGTTAAGTGCATAGTTCTGTCCAACAAATTTCACTGACACTGAAGTGTGCAATGTCACTAATAATACTATCAATTTATCAATGAATCAATTTTAAAGTGTCATTCCTCCATAAATCCTCCATTCTCGTGTAGTCTCCAATAATATCATTAAAACGAATTTCGAGAGTTAATTGTAGTGAACGATTAGAACTGTATGCTCGGGCAATGTACTCTGCTCCATTATCAGTTATTCCTGTGTTGCTAAGATTCAAATAGACTAGTGTTGTATTGTGTTGAAGACCTTCACCGAGACAGTAAGCCCCTTCATCGCAGAGTGGATTAAACGATAGATCAAGGTGTTTGAGATGCTTGTTTTGTTGTAGCATGGTAGAAAGTGCCTTAGCTAGAGGAGTGTCCTTTGTAACTTCAAGTTTTATGCTGCTAAGATTCAAGTAGACTAATGTGGTATTGTTCAGAAGACCTTGAAAGACACAGCTTGCATTTTGAAATTCCCAATTGTTTGATAGATCAAGGTGTGTCAGTGTTTTGTTGACTTGAAGCATTGTAGTGAGTGCCTGAGAAATCTCTTCTGTAGCTACAAGTTCTGTATTACTGAGATTTAATTGAACTAAAGTGGTATTGCACTGAAGAATTTCAAAAATAAACCAAGTTCCTAAGACAAAAAGTTCAAAATTGTTCGATAGATCAAGATGTGCAAGTGTGTTGTTGACTTGAAGCATTGTAGTGAGTGCCTGAGCAGTATTCTTTGTCATTTTAAGTCCTATGCAACTAAGATTTAAATCAACTAGTGTATTATTGTGCTGTAGACCTTGAAATATACAGTAAGCTCCTTGGTCAAGGAAGTTTGAATTATGTGATAGATCAAGGTGTGTCAGTGTCTTGTTGACTTGAAGCATTGTAGTGAGTGCCTGAGCAACATCCTCTGTAGCTAAAAGTCTCGTTTCTCTAAGATTCAAGTGAGTTAATTTTTTGTTGTGCTGTACTCCTTGAAAAATGCAACAAACAAAGCCTCTTGTTCCTGACAGATTGAAGTGTGTTAAAGAATTGTTAATTTC
This sequence comes from Haliclona indistincta, assembly GCA_964017065.1. Lineage (NCBI taxonomy): Eukaryota > Metazoa > Porifera > Demospongiae > Haplosclerida > Chalinidae > Haliclona > Haliclona indistincta. Next base: position 4,782,991 of record OZ024789.1, read on the forward strand.
AAACATATTTTTGATAACTTGGAAATCTTCACATGTGTATTCGTATTCTGGTCCTAGATGCATAATTGTCAGTGAGGTAAAATAACTGTTAGATTGCAATGCTTTTGCAAAAGATTTAGTATCCATGGTTTTTATCATTACCTTTAATACAGCTGATGAATGTTCTAAGAATGATGCTATCAAGCTTGTTTTTTCGATGATATTTGTAGCCTCCCTGGAAAAGACAATTTCTATTTCTAATCTGGCAGCACAAGCTGAGATTGTTCGATACTTTGAGAGTTCAAGCAATAACAACCTTAATCTGTGATCATCAATCTCTCCAGCTATCTCGAGTTGTACATTTGATGTATCAGATGAAGGTACAGACAGTAGTGAGGTTATATAATAACCAATAGCCAAGTAGTCCACTGGGTTTAAGTGAGAATTTAAACTAATTATTCGAAAATTTACTAAATTGCTCAAAGATTGATCTTGTGCTTCATAAAAGCAGTTCAATAAAGGAAAAAGACCATTAATACTTGATTCTTGTTTTGAATAAGAAGAGATGAAGTCTCGTATTGGTGGACTGGTTAGCTTAGTGAAGCCACTATAATAATGTAGTACAGCTTGAAACCGAGAGCCACCAAACATGCGTTTGAATACTTTCAATTGTTCACTAGAATCCATGTGTGATATATGATAAGCAGCAAGGAGCTCTTGAACTGAGAGATGAAGAAAATTGTAAGAAAGAGATTTGCTGACAAGTGTGAGTCCCTCAACAACCTGAAGGAGCCCCAAAGATGGTAGATCAGCTGGTAGGTTGGCTAGTTTTAAATCCCTTTCATAAAACACTACTTTATCCTGCATTACTCCCTCATACGCAAGTAAACTAAGATTACTCAGTTTAGATTTGAGTTCATCAGGAAGATCATCCAAAGAACAAGATACAAAACTTTCAGATTCATGTGTTTTTAGTTCTCGTGCAATGCAGCAGAGTACAAGTTTACAGAAGAGATCATGGAGGGTGGTAGGTAGGGCTTCCTTCAATGTCAGGAATATGTGCACCAGCATTGCTACATGTAGAGGTACATAGCAGTAACCTTCTATAACTGGGTGCTCTTCAAGATGCTGGACAAGCTTCTGAATACGAGTGCTGTTACCATCCAAAGCTTTCTCAATGTACTCATGAATCTGGTGTTGAGTAAATCCCAGGATCTCTACTTGTCGATCAGCTATGTGGAGCAAGTTTCCTGAGGACACTGGTCGAGAGGTGATAAGAACAGTGCTTTGATGAAGAGAGAGTTTGTGTGGCTGTCGAATTATTGTTGATACTAGAGAGTTGGTCTGTAGATGAGATGGAAATTCATCCCATCCATCAAAGACAAACAGCACATTCCGTCCATCACAATCTTGTATCTGAGAAGCAAAAATTTGAGACATTTCTAAAGTACGAGCTGGTAGTATATCAGCCAAGGTAGTAGCATTCTGAACGGCTTGATCTCGTAAATAAACAAGAACCACTACTTCAAACCTGTCGATGAAGGAAGCATATTGTGCCCACTGGTTACAAAAATGGAGAGCAAGTGTGCTCTTTCCTCCTCCTGGGGCTCCTTCAATGAGAAGTACTCTTGGATAAGGAGGAGGTGGTGGTAGTACCACTAGTGGCTGCTCCTGTGGTACTTGCTGTTGGAATAGGTTTTCAAAATTGATTGGCTCCTTGTAACTCATGATAGTTTCTATTCTTCCTTGCTGTGCTAGTCTGACCATTTCCTCCTCTCTGTCTCCACGTCGTTGTCCCTCATTACTAATCATTGCTAGCTGGACAAATTCACATCGTGGGAGGTGACTCCAATGTTGGGAGGTGTGGCTCTGAGACATAGATGTGTATAATTCTCTGAGATAAGATGTATAAGAGCTGAAAGGAATAGAATCTTGAATTGCTTGTTCAGTTCTTTGAGATATTGTTAAGGGTGGTAAGCAGACAGAATTTTGGGTCGTTGTTTGAAAGACAGTTAACACTGGCAATTGTACAGAGGAGTGATCGTGTGTAGCAGTTACTGGTTCTGTTGCTTGTGGGGCAATTGGAAAATCTGTATCATTAAGACGGGATGATGATCCTCTGAGATAAGATGCATAAGAGTTGAAAGGAATAGAATCTTTATTTGCTTGTTCAGTTCTTTGAGATGCTGTTAAAGAATCCGTGGGTGGTAAGCAGACAGAATTTTGGGTAGTTGCTTGAAGGACAGTTGACACTGGCAGTTGTACAGAAGAACAATCGTGTGTAGCAGTTACTGGTTCTGTTGCTCGTGGAGCAATTGGAAAATCTGTATCATTAAGTGATAAACATTTGATTTTGCACAATTAGCAAACATACCTTGTTCAACTATTGTTTTCACAATGAGCTCAGCAAGTGCACCCAGTTCAGACTGTCTGAGACACTCTATCAAGTGTTGATATGTACGAGTAGGTGCATCACTTGTCAGCCATTTCTGGAGGATAGCCTCTGTGACACTCTCAGGACCATCATAGATGTGTCTCTTCTTGAGCAGGGTAACATCTTCTCCATTCCCATCTTGTAGGAGACACATTCCGAATGTTGTGTAGTCATGAGCAGCAATCTTTTGAACTATCTTCAGTGGTTCACCATCAGCTCCTTTCATTTTCTTCAGCTTCAGTAGTGTGGGCTTTTCAGGAACAGGTTTGTGGCATGTGTCTTTACCAAAGACTGGTTCATTTGAACAAGGTTTGCAGTCAGTAAGTGATGTGGCCGCTGAAGATCCTGGCTCATCTCGAGACTGAAGTGTCAGGCACTCAACAGCTGGTTTCTTTTTACTTTCTTTCTGTCCCATTACTCCAGCGGATTAGACTGACTTGATAGCATAGAGAGACAGCTCAAAAACACCACACAGCCACGCCCTTGTATTACCGTGAATCAGGATACTGTGTTGCTATGGAAATATTGTGACATCATGCAGTATTCATAGCCAGTGGCACCATGTACATGTCAGCACTATAATTATGATCATGAATTCTGTTACCACTGTCATGGATGTTAAACAGTACAATCTTGTCTTCATTCACAATTTCCGTAAATATTTTCCAAACTTCTTCAGTTATCAGCAGCAATCATTTTCAGCAATGCAGTTCCCTTCATTTCCATAAAGATACAGTAGTGTAGGTAGCTGTGCTAGCAATAATAGCCAGTCACTAGGATTGTACAGTAAAGATGTGTATGTATGTTTTTGTATTAAAGTCATTATGATCAAGGCTCTTGCTCTAATTCTTTGTGGTTTGTAGCACTTGTGAACCGTCATACATCACTCACAGTAAAATTAGATATTGTAGCAATGTCTGATACATGCATGTCTGTTACTGAAGATTTGCTACTCATGTCGGATTAAATTAAGCTAGTCACTAGTGTACAGACAGCCAGCTGTCTGACATGTTGGAATTGTCTCCCAAGATTTAGGATAGTTATCTTTATTGATAGTCAAAAAATAACATTAGATTTAAATAATAATTCACAATTTTGCTTGCATTACAATTTTTCTACGATGTGTGCATGCACAGCACACAGAATGCAACCAATAATTTCAAACTTGTGATATGTATTATTAGCCAATGTGTCAAACTGTATCACTAACTCATTTGTTGTCCTCTTGCATGTGTTCTCAATGATGATTTTACTTCATTTGCTTCCCTAATCAAGTGCCAGAAGTGCTGACAACACAGAAGCTGGAAAACTAATGACCTCCCTTTGTCGGCACCTCCCTCATTCCTCTTCCTCTCAAAGTGAAAATTTGGCAACACAATTACACATTACCTCTCCTCCTACTTCAGCTACAGCTGTTTAGGCACCTCTCTTCAGTATTGTGCTGAAGGCCTTCAAAGATACACCTAGCTCTTGAGACTACGAATTGCCAATTTCTGATAGATGAAGGTGTGTAAGTGTCTTGTTGACTTTAAGCATTGTAGTGAGTGCCTGAGCAGTCTCTTCTGTAGCTATATACAAGTTCCCTAAGATTCAAATAAACTAGTCAGTGTATTATTATGCTGAAGACCTTGAAATACAGAACTGCAGTAGGCTTTGTGATCAAGGAATTCTTTATTGCATGATAAATCAAGGTGTGAGTGACTTGTTGACCGTTTGAAGCACTGTAGTGAGTGCCTGAGCTGTATATATCCTCTGTAGCTACAAGTCCTGTACTTCGATCCGTGGTTCAAATGAGTTAATTTTTTATTATGCTGTAGTCCTTGAATATTGTAGTAACCATCCTAGCCTTCGATTCATTGCATATGTGTTCCAGTTTCAGTTGCAGTAATAGATGATTGCTGGACTGTACTGCTTGTGTGAGAGATAAAAGCACTTCTTTAGTGAATAATAATGTTTCATAGTTAACTTTGATTAAGCTGATGATAGTTCTAAGAGAAATTTATCCTGTTTCTCCTGTGTATTCTGCAGCATCACTACCTACCACAGACTCAAATGTCCGTCATTCTCACAATGATATTTTAACACAAAAGCAGCTCAAACAGACGACAAATGAGGTATCACTTATTTCAACATCAACAGCAGATGTCAACACTAGCCTTTTAAACTATCAAACTACCTCGATTACTACAGCTACAAAATCACAAAGTGTCTGAGTATTATTTTGTATTAGCACATCAAATTTAAATTAAGGATTGAGAGAGCTGTTCATGGAACATCACAGCAGCTAACACTGGGTCTGCTACAGAGGGAGCTAGCTAGTCTGAAGAACAAGGTAGTCATGGAGGAGAACACATACACTGATATGGTGCTCAATGGTAGACAAGCTGAGAGAGAGAGAGACAGAGAGAAGAGATTGAACACTTAACACTGACCATGCATACACTATTGATTCTAGTATAAGTATCTCATGAATTGTCAAGTTTGTTGCTGTCTGTTATTCACGTACTGTACATAGCTTGCATGCAAAGTGCATTTTCCCACAGGTCACGCCCATACACGCAACACACCCCCGTATTTGAGCCAACGCCTCGATTGGGTTGAGTACGATCTGCCGGCTGCACTCTGGAGCACTGTAGCGTCGTAATTTGCTTGCCTCGTCATTGGTGCAACTCGTGCGTGAAAAGCAACATTTGCAAAGACGATTTCCAGCAATTTTGCAACCGCAGGGATGCGCATCGATGACTGCTCGTTGCAGACCAGCCCCGCCCCCTCAGAATCGGAAGAGCTCGCGTTTGCAGTGCAAGGCCTAAAGACAAGAAATAAGTGAGTGCAACACAGAATAGCTTATAATATTATAGCATGTGTTGCTTTATTTTGCATGTTTGTGTGTTGCTTGTGAAGCGTATTTTGTGCAAGTTTTGGTGTAGAATAGTGCACCATTTTCTAGCGATCATGTTCATGCTCGTACCCACAAAATATGAATCTGCTAACTCGTAATCGCTACCTGCAGTTTGAATCTCGCTGGGGTAGCTCCTCTAGTCAGTGACAAATTGTGCCCAGCAATGATATTCACAAGAAATGACTTGAGTATGTAATTCAAAAGTAATGTGTCAAAGTTACGTGAAGACAAACTGGTTGCACAGTGGAACCCCTCTTAGAGGACACCCCTCTATAATGGACACTTACTGAATCCCAAATATAACCCACATAATGTATAATAAACCCCTGAGCAGAGGACACCCTCTCTATAATGAACGATTTTTGTTAGTCCCAATGGAGTCCGCCTTAGAGAGGTTCCACAGTATTAGCATTACGGGCCATTTTCTGTTGTAAAAGTAATTTGAGACACTTCAGCCACCGGGTGTACATAGAACAACCAACATTATGACATACTGTGTTCTCAATTTTGATAGACAGTGCATGGAAGAATTTTATAATGTGAGTGGTGTGTGTATGTATTTGTATCAGTATAGTAGAGTACATCAGGAACCAATGATTGTACTAGAATAGGTAATCTAGTTACCATGTGCAGTTATCAACATGTGTGGTAGATCACATACCTGCAGCACTGTCAGCGTAAGGGTCAGATCTCGTGAATTACGTGAATCAGGAAGTGTAAAGTTACATCAAAAAGCCCTTGAGACCATGATTCTCACTTCAACCATTAGCATACCAATATTCACACGAGCGCTAACACCATTCAGAGGTGTTCTCGGCGTGTATTCACAAGGCTTGATTCCATCCTTGGGCTCATGTTACAGCCAGAAGACTAGCTGTGCTGATAACATCTTGTTATTGCAACAGAACGCATGTTGTTCCCATCACCTTAGACCCAGCTACCCTAGAATATGATCCAACCACACAGCACATGCACACACAGCACTGATAAACAAAACAACAACAAATAACATACATAACTTGATACTGGCTCCTAGTACACTATTTTTTAAGTGAGTAGCTTTTGCACACTTCGCTTGCAGCACGATCACCTGTTTGTCTGTGATTGCGTAAATTTATTGTAGACATCATCACATTTTTTATGCAAAACAGTAGCACTGAAATTATTTTACACACAATGTAATGAAAGTGCATTGTTTTTGTTGTCTTGTCAAGACTATGCTTATTAATTTTGCATACAATACGACATGTACATGCACATTGTCAGCACTGCATGTCCACTTGTGAAAGACTTAATTGCATTTTCTAGCTCAACAAACAATCATTCTAGATCTGGTGCACTAGAGGTCAACACCGGTTTTCAAAGCAATCCCGAACTACTTGAATCAAGATCAGAAACTACATCAACAAACCACAAGAGTTAGAAAGTGAAGATCCAGTCCTAGCAATAGCGCATCGAGTACTAGACACCATTGAATTTCAAAGAGAAAGGATTGAGAGAGCTGTTCATGGAACATCACAGCAGCTAACACTGGGTCTGCTACAGAGGGAACTATATAGCTAGTCTGAAGAACAAGGTAGTCATGGAGGAGAACACACTGATATGGTGCTCAATGGTAGACAAGTTGAGAGAGAAAGAGATATGATGACTAAACACTGACCGATGCACTATATTGATTATTGTGTCTAGTATAAGAATTGTTACAAGTTATTGTTCACATACAGCACAACGCTAGCGCTTGCAAAGTGCATTGATTCCTCTTGATAAACATGTTATATGCTTACATGACATACAATGTACTGTACATACATGTAAACTTCAGGCACTGCTTTGAGGTTCTTATTCTGCTACTAAAATTGATACACCTACAAAATTTTTTTACTGACTACTACACAAGCTGGCACTAAACTGTCTTAAATCCTAAGCAAAAGGAGTCGTCGCCAGGATCACCTCAGTGTTATTCAGAGAGACGATGTTAACTTTCACTGTCTTTTGAGATTTTAGCCAAGTATAGATAGACTCATAGTAAAAATTGTCTAGACTGACTTTTAGTCTATGAATAATTAATTTTGACGGAGTAATACACCTACGTTTGTAAATTACAAAAAAATGTGCCAATGTCACTGACACTGCAGTGTTAGTAATCATTATGATTAAGTTGTGATTCCTCCTTGAAACTTCTAAGGTCTTAAATTCTTAGAAACACCAAGATTTAGTTGCAAAGAACAATTAGAATTGCATGCTTGAGCAATATACTCTGCTCCTTTATCGGTTAGTCTTGTGTATCTAAGATTCAAATAGACTAGTGTGGTATTGTGCTGAAGACCTTCACAGAGACAGTAAACTCCTTCATCGTAGAGTGGATTATATGATAGATCAAGGTGTTTGAGATGCTTGTTTTCTTGTAGCATGGCAGTAAGTGCCTTAGCTAGAGAAGTATCCTTTTTTATTTCAAGTGCTATGTCACTAAGATTCAAGTACACTAATGTGGTATTGTTCTGAAGACCTCGAAAGACACAGCTTGCATTTTGAAATTTCAAATTGTCTGATACATCAAGGTGTGTGAGCGTATTGTTGACTTGAAGCATTGTAGTGAGTACCTGAGCAGTCTCTGCTGTAGCTACAAGTCCTGCATTACTAAGATTTAAGTAAACTAAAGTGGTATTACACTGAAGACTTTCGAAAAAGAATAAGTTCCTGAGACAAAGAGTCTAAGATTATGTGATAGAAGACGTGTGTAAGTGTGTTGTTGACTTGAAGTGTTCTTTTAAGTACCCTAGAAGTATTCTTTGTCATTTCAAGTTCTGTGTGACTAAGATTTAAACACACTAGTGTATTATTGTGCTGAAGACCTTGAAATACACAGTGAGCTCCTTGGACAGAAAAGTTTGAATTATGTGATAGATCAAGGTATGTCAGTGTCTTGTTGACTTGAAGCATTCTAGTGAGTGCCTGAGCAGTGTCTTCTGTAACTTCAAGTCCAGTGTTACTAAGATTTAAGTGAACTAATGCAGTATTGTGCTGAAGACCGTCAAACATAACAGCTCCTGGAAAAAAGCATGTAAAATTATGCGATAGATCGAGGTGTATAAGAGTGTTGTTGACTTGAAGTGTTCTATTAAGTACCCAAGCAGTACTCTTTGTCATTTCAAATCCTGTGCGACTAAGATTTAAATAAACTAGTGTATTATTGTGCTGAAGACCTTGAAATACACAGTGAGCTCCTTGGACGGAAAAGTTTGAATTATGCGATAGATCAAGGTGTGTCAGTGTCTTGTTGACTTGAAGCATTGTAGTGAGTGCTTGAGCAATATCCTCTGTAGCTACAAGTCCTGTTCCTCTAAGATTCAAGTGAGTTAATTTTTTGTTGTTTTGTAGTCCTAGAAAAATGCAATGAGTAAAGCCTCCTGTTCCTGACAGTCTGAATTGTGTTAAAGAATTGTTAATTTCAAACATATTTTTGACAACTTGGAAATCTTCTTCACATCCGTGCCCGTGTACTGGTCCTTGATACTTAATAATTGTCAGTGCAGTAAGATAACTGTTAGATTGCACGAATGCTTTTGCAAAAGATGGAAAAACTTCAGTAACTATCCTTCTGTCCGTGTGCTGTATCATTAACTTTGATACAGCTGATGACTGTTCTAATGCTATCAACCTTGTCTTTTCGATGACATTTGTAGCCTTTCCGGAAAAGACAATTTCTATTTCTAATCTGGGAGCACAAGCCGAGAATGTTTGATACTTTGAGAGTTCAAGCAATAACAACCTTAATCTGTGATCATCAATCTCTCCATCTATCTTGAGTTGTACATTTGATGTATCAAATGAAGGTACAGACAGTAGTGAGGTTATATAATAACCAATAGCCAAATAGTCCACTGGGTTTAAGAGATCTGTTAAAGTAATTCTTCGAAAATTTATTAAATTGCACAAAGATGGCTCTTGTGCTTCATAAAAGCAGTGCAACAAAGGAAGAACATCTTTGATACTTGATTTTTGTCGTGAATATATGTCGACATGAAATCTTGTATTGCTGGATTGGCAAGTCTAGTGAAGCCACTGAAGTAATGTAGCACAGCTTGAAACCGAGAACTATCAAACATTTGTTCGAAAATTTGCAGTTGTTCACTAGAATCCATGTGTGATATATGATAAGCAGCAAGGAGCTCTTGAACTGAAAGATGAAGAAAGTTGTATGAGAGAGATTTGCTGAGAAGTGTAAGTCCCTCAACAACCTGAAGGAGCCCCAAAGATGGTAGATTAGCTGGTATAGGTGGACTAGTTTCATATCTATTTCGTAAAACACTACTTTGTCCTGCATCACTCCCTCATATGCAAGTAAACTAAGATTACTTAATTTAGATTTGAGTTCATCAGGAAGATCATCCAAAGAACAAGATACAAATCTTTCGGATTCATGTGTTTCTAGTTCTCGTGCTATGCAGCAGAGTACAAGATTACAGAAAAGCTCATGGAGGGTGGTAGGTAGGGCTTCCCTCATTGTCAGGAATATGTGCACCAGTATTGCTACATGTAGAGGTACATAGCAGTAACCTTCTATAACTGGGTGCTCTTCAAGATGCTGGACAAGCTTTTGAATGCGAGTGCTGTTGCCATCCAAAGCTTTCTCAATGTACTCACGAATCTGGTGTTGAGTGAATCCCAGGATCTCTACTCGTCGATCAGCTATTTTAAGCAGGTTTCCTGAGGACACTGGTCGAGAGGTGATAAGAACAGTGGTTCGATGAAGAGAGAGTTTGTGTGGCTTATGAATAATTGTTGACACAATAGACTCTTCTTGTAGACGAGATGGAAATTCATCCCAACCATCGAAGATAAAGAGAATATTCTGTCCATCACAATCTTGTATCTGAGAATCAACAATTTTAGACATTTCTAGATTACGAGCTGGTAGTACTTCAACCAAGTTAGTAGCATTCTGAATGGCTTGATCCCGTAAATAGACTAAAATCACAAGATCAAATATGTCTAAAGAGTGAAGAACATCACCTTGAGCCCATTTGTGGCATATATGGAAAGCAAGAGTGCTTTTTCCTCCTCCTGGGACTCCTTCAATGAGTATTACTCTTGGTGGATCAGGAGGTGGTACCTCAACTAGTGGCTGCATTGAATTTATTGCGAAGAGGTTGTTTAGAACGGTTGGTTCTTTGTAACTCATAATAGTTTCTATTCTTCCTTGCTGTGCCAGTCTGACCATTTCCTCCTCTCTGTCTCCACGTCGTAGTCCTCCACTACCAATCATTGCCAACTGAACAAATTCACATCGTGGGAGGTGACTCCAATCTTGGGAGGTGCGGCTCTGAGACATAGATGTGTATAATTCTTTGAGATAAGATGCATAAGAGCTGAAAGGAATAGAATCTTGAATTTCTTGTTCAGTTCTTTGAGATGCTGTTAAAGAATCCAAGGCTGGTAAGAAGACAGAATTTTGGGTAGTTGCTTGAAGGACATTTGACGCTGGCAGTTGTAAAAAAGAACGATCGTGTGTAGCAGTTACTGGTTCTGTTGCTTGTGGAGCAATTGGAAAATCTGTATCATTAAGTGATAAACATTTGCTTATGCACAACTAGCAAACATACCTTGTTCAACTATTGTTTTTCTAATGAGCTCAGCAAGTGCACCCAGTTCAGACTGTCTGAGACACTCGATCAAGTGTTGATATGTACGAGTAGGTGCATCACTTGTCAGCCATTTCTGGAGGATAGCTTCTATGACACTCTCAGCGCCATCATAGATGTGGTTCCTTTTGAGCAGATCAACCATTGTTCCATTCTTGTCTCGTAGGAGATACATTCCAAATTTTTTGTAGTTACCAGCAGCAATCGTTTCAATGACTCTCAGTGGTTCGCCATCAGCTCCTTTCATTTCCATAAGATCCAGTAGTGTAGGTAGCTGATCACCTGCAGAATATATCAACAAGCAAGTGGTTTGACTACTATAGCAATGGTATATAGAGTAGCTCACCCATGAAATTGGTGTCTCCAGCCATTGCTGGTCACACCCTAGCTTTGTGAGTGTTGTTTACACACTTGTAACCATGGAAATCAACTATAATTTATTCATATTAAGTTATGAATACAATTTTGTGTATCTCATTATCTTAGTTAGCTATATCAGGTGCTTTGGTGAACTGTCATACAGATACTGTAGATACATGTCTGTTTTTCCTGAAAAGTGTTTACTTATTTTGCTGCTCAAGTCACGTAATAAACTAGTGTATACAGAAACTCTCTCAGAACATTAATTTTGTGAGAAAAATTACAACCACATAAATGCATTCTTACATCTCTCTGCCATTCATCCTTGAAGCCAACCGATCATGTTGTAACCTAAGATAATATTTTGGGCAATGTTCATCTTTCTGTTGAAATTCACTAACCACACAAAAGTCGCTAACAAAAATAGGACTATAATTATAATTTTTGCTGGTCTATTTAATTTTTGTAGTATCGTGGTTTCACAATATTATCTGGCTGGCTCAAATCATAATTCAGTATACACAGCACTGATTTAAATAGACAACATAACATCTACCGATTGTTCTTATTATTACAATCATCATAATCATGTGATCGAGTCCAGGGCTGTGACACTTCCTCCCCTTAATGTGACACAAGTGGGGTATATGTGTCTACGGGACGACGATTCCTTGTTGGATAACATATCAGTGGAGGTGGTGCAGGAGGAGGCGTAGGTGATACTGCTGGAGGAGCAGGAGGATCACTGGAGGGAACAGACACTGGGGGTAGTAGATCCATAGGAGATGTGTCCCATGAGAACTCTGCAGGTGGAGTATAGTCTGTTCGAACATGATTGATCGATGTGTCTAGTTATGAACCTCTCATCTGTTAGACAGATTCAATACATTAATTTTGTGATCTAACAATCTCTTTGACTGTTCCTTGTATCCAAGGGGTCTGCTTTGCACCATGTCCAAAATTCTTGATGAACACTGGTTGGTTGATGTCCAATGAATGACTATACGAGAATGCTGGTCGTAGTAGAACTTCTGTTGCTCTTGTTCTTTGTTGACTCATGTGAGAGATCTGGTCTGAGGAGATCAAAAGAGATCGAGGAATCCTACCCATTAATAACTGTGCTGGTAGAACCATGCAGTAGTTCCTTGTGGTGTGTTCTTGTAGGAGAACAGAAGATGAGAAATCTTGTCTTGCAGGGAACCCTTCTTCATCTTTTTCATCCCCTTCTTGGAGATCTGAACAGCTCTTTCAGCCAATCCGTTTGAGGATTGATAATAGGGCGATGTCGTCTTGTGTGAACTATCTTTTTTCTGGGCAAAAGGAGTCATCACCTGGATCACCTCAGTGTGTTTAATGGCACGCTTTTAGATAAGTTTTGCTTACAAATTTCATTGAGTCGTCTCTTGCCTTTATTTATGATAATAAAAGAGTGCCCTAACCGACTTACTGTCATCATATCAGCCACTTATTAAGTAATATCTAACATAATAATGATGGCAGTTTTACACAGATGATATACACTTATTCGCTTCAGAGCAAGAACGAATGAAAAACTGAAAATGTTGATGGTTATTGTTAGAACCACACAAGACAATAGTTGAACGAATGATACAAGGAGAATTACAATGAACAAACTGAACGTACTACATAATAAACTGGTCGCATGTTACAAACCTTAAATAATTAGACAGAGGGAATGAGATGAATCAGCATTACATATTAACTAATGAATACATAAATTAAGTGTAAGGACAACTAAGAATGTTATGTGCATAGTTCTGACTAACAAATGCTGAAGCGTGCAATGTCCTTTATTGATAAATCAATTTTAAAGTGTCCTTCCTCCACGAATACTCCCATTCTTTTGCAGTTTAGAGTAATATTATTAAACAAAATTTTGAGAGTTAATTGTAGCGAACGATTAGAGTTGTATGTTCGAGCAATCCACTCTGCTCCTTTATCAGTTATTCCTGTGTCTCTAAGATTCAAATAGACTAGTGTGGTATTGTGCTGAAGACTTTCACAGAGACAGTAAGCTCCTTCATCGCAAAGTGGATTATATGATAGATCAAGGTGTTTGAGATGCTTGTTTTCTTGTAGCACGGTAGTAAGTGCCTTGGCTAGAGGAGTATCCTTTTTAACTTCAAGTTCTATGTTGCTAAGATTCAAGTAGACTAATGTGGTATTGTTCTGAAGACCTTGAAAGATACAGCTTGCATTTTGAAATTCCCAATTGTTTGATAGATCAAGCTGTGTGAGTGTCTTGTTGACTTGAAGCATTGTAGTGAGTGACTGAGCAATCTCTTCTGTAGCTACAAATCCTGTATTTCTGAGATTCAACTGAACTAAAGTGGTATTGCACAGAAGGCTTTCAAATAATATTATAAACCAAGTTCCTGAGACAAAAAGTGTAAAATTGTTTGAAAGATCAAGATGTGTCAGTGTGTTGTTGACTTGAAGCATTGTAGTGAGTGCCTGAGCAGTAACCTCTGTAGCTACAAGACCTGTATTACTAAGATTCAACTGAACTAAAGTGGTATTGCACAGAAGGCCTTCAAATATAAACCTAGTTCCTGAGACAAGAAGTGTAGAATTGTTTGAAAGATCAAGGTGTGTCAATGTCTTGTTGACTTGAAGCATTGTAGTGAGTGCCTGAGCAGTATCATCTGTAGCTACAAGCCTTGTTCCTCTGACGTGTACGGTTAAAGCTGATGACTGTTCTAAGAATGATGCTATCAACCTCATTTTTTCGATGATAATAGAAAAGACAATTTCTATTTCTAATCTGGCATCACAAGCTGAGAATGTTCGATACTTTAAAAGTTCAAGAAGTAGTAACTTCAATCCTTGATCATCAATTTTTAAAATCTTGAGTTGTACATTTGATGTATCAGATGAAGGTACAGACAGTAGTGAGGTTATATAATAACCAATAGCCAAATAGTCCACTGGGCTTAAGAGAGAATCTAAACTAATCATTCGAAAATTTACTAAATTGCTCAACGATAGATCTTGTGCTTCATAAAAGCAGTGCAACAAAGGAAGAAGACCATTAATACTTGATTTTTGTTTAGAAAAAGAAGAGATGAAGTCTCGTATTGGTGGACTGGTTAGTTTAGTGAAGCCACTATAATAATGTAGTACAGCTTGAAACCGAGAACCATCAAACATGTGTTTGAATACTTTCAATTGTTCACTAGAATCCATGTGTGATATATGATAAGCAGCAAGGAGCTCTTGAACTGAGAGATGAAGAAAATTGTACGAAAGAGATTTACTGAGAAGTGTGAGTCCTTCGACAGCCTGAAGGAGCCCCAAAGACGATAGATTAGCTGGAAGGTGGACTAGTTTCACATCTTTTTCGTAAAACACTACTTTGTCCTGCATCACTCCCTCGTGAGCAAGTAAACTAAGATTAATCAGTTTAGATTTGAGTTCATCAGGAAGATCATCCAAAGAACAAGATAATAAACTTTCAGATTCACGTGTTTCTAGTTCTCGTGCTATGCTGCAGAGTACAAGATTACAGAAAAGCTCATGGACGGTGGTAGGTAGGGCTCCCTTCATTGTCAGGAATATGTGCACCAGTATTGCTACATGTAGAGGTACATAGCAGTAACCTTCTATAACTGGGTGCTCTTCAAGATGCTGGACAAGCTTCTGAATGCGAGTGCTGTTGCCATCCAAAGCTTTTTCAATGTACTCACGAATCTGGTGTTGAGTGAATCCCAGGATCTCCACTCGTCGATCAGTTATTTTAAGCAGGGATCCTGAGGACACTGGTCGAGAGGTGATAAGAACAGTGATTTGATGAAGAGAGAGCTTGTGTGGCTGTCGAATTATTGTTGATACAAGTGAATTAGTTTGTAGATGAGATGGAAATTCATCCCAACCATCGAAAATAAAGAGAATATTCTGTCCATCACAATCTTGTATCTGAGAAGCAACAATGTTAGACATTTTTAGATTACGAGCTGGTAGTATATCAGCCAAGGTAGTAGCATTCTGAACTACCTGATCACGTAAGTAAACAAGAACTACAAGATCAAATCTGCCCAAAGAATAAATAACATCACTTTGAGCCCATCTATGACAAATATGAAGGGCAAGTGTGCTCTTTCCTCCTCCTGGGGCTCCTTCAATAAGTATTACTCTTGGCGGAGGAGGAGGTGGTAGCACAACTAGTGGCTGCATTGTTGAGAAGATGTTGTTAAGATCAATTGGTGCCTTATAACTTTGAATAGTTTCTATTCTTCCTTGCTGTGCCAGTCTGACCATTTTCTCCTCTCTGTCTCCACGTCGTTGTTCCTTACTACCAATCATTGCTAGCTGGACAAATTCACATCGTGGGAGGTGACTCCAATGTTGGGAGGTGTGGCTCTGAGACATAGATGTGTATACCCATGCAAAACAAACAAGGTTGTACAAGGTTGTAACAAGGTTGCTCCATGCTTGTAAACAATGAACAAGCTCATGGCCACCTTGTAACAACCTTGTTCATGTATGTCATTGGAGCGGGCATTGTCATGACAACCTTGTCATAACATTGTCACCTAAGAACAATCTTGTAACAACCTTGTTCATGTATGTCATCAGAGCATGGTATTGTCATAACAACCTTGTCATTACAATGTCAACTAAATAATTATCTAACTTGTACCAAAGAACAACCTCAAGATAATTTTTATTGTCACCTACTATTATTGCCACCTTCAATAATAACTCTTGCTATGCATACAACCTATAGTTATAACGGCTATTCATCTATTACTTTGTAGGTCAAAATGTGATGTGCAGTATGTTGGCTCTCATATAATTCTCTATCACTAGACGCATCATGTGCAGGTTTGAATTTATAGTAGTTATTATACTTGTTTTTTTAATTTACCGTAAACAGCTCGCATAGAGATGGTAACATTGTTTTAGCTATCACTATTTACGTATTTTGTAGGTCGCGAGTTCAGTCAATTGTATAATGCCTCATTCAAGTCATTATAATGCAATTATGTCAGGTATAGATAGGATTTTTGTGCTATGTCATTGTCATGATTAGTTTTTTTGCATCTAGGTCAAGCATTCAGTCAATCAAGATGGATCTGTTGATAAACTCAACGTAGTTGTATACTCTCAACAAGTGCATATCTTAATTAGCAGCACGCAGGATATACTTCAACTGTTATAGCTATATCTGCTGTTATGATGTCGACTGTCAACTTGCATACATGCATTATACTGAATTTCAATGATTGATTCTAACTTGAACTTCTTAATTTCCACACTGTTGCATGCATGGTTGTTGTAAAGAACTGCTAGTGAGAATATCAAGGGAGGCATTAGAAGACATGCATTTACTATAATTTTTATACTACACAATGACAATAATTCAGTATCCGCTATATGCATATCGTGCTAGCTATTCTGTCTCTTTGGCAAAGTTAGGGAACATGAACTAGCAAACAAAGAGTTATTGATCTTGTCTTCTCTGCAAATGCAAAAATAAATTATGAGGGTTCATGCATCATCACTATAATCATTATACCTTGGACTCGTCTATTTTCGAGTATGTTGTGGTGTCTTTTGAGACATTAAATTGTCCGACACTACTTTTGACTAATCTACATTCGTCATCCCGATAACCTATCACTTTTATCAACCTTCCAAGCATCACTTCGCCATCATTGCAATACACAATTCCAGAGTTGTCTCTATGGAGTTTCTTCGCATCATTATAAGCAGTAATAACCCTATCTGATGAGCCGGAGAAGGTGATCATGAGCTGTAGATCGGAGATGTGTAATAATATATAATTGTTGCACAACAAAATTAACGATTATAGAATATACTTGATGATGCAAAGTAGCTTGAGTAGAAACAACTGATGCCTCTGCTAAAAAGTCTAAGTCATCTTGTGACATGCTAGCTGGATTTTCCTTTCCATAATAATACGATAAGATATAAATTATCAGTGACGTCGTCTGCCGGCGCCGTGGCAACTGTCGCAGGCAAACCATGCAGTAAGCAGTACGGTTACACCGGTCAATGCACTGAGGCCCGCTCCTCTCCGTCTTAATATAACCACGGTACCTTGTAGTCTCAGCCTCTCAGGATGCTGAAATTGCATGTCGTAATGCAAAGACTCAGCCCCATCATGCAGCTCAGCGGAACCTGAGCCCCGCCTATTTTATTCTAAGTCGTATTAGACGTACATGACGTCATACATCATTCTGCGTGCGCATACCGCGTGCACTCATTGCAGCTGATGAACGTTTCTAGCTAGCTCGAGCTAGCTAGCCATCGACAAGCAGTTGTAGCTAGCGCTGGTCAACAGAGGCGGGCTAGGTGAGTGCCTTACTTCAGTCAGATCAGACATAATTACTGTGTGGCCTACTTCAGATCGATTGACCTAATTTTCAGAATCAAGAACTCAGAAATTATCCGAGATGTACTGAGGTACGTGCAATAATCAACCCGCCTAGCTGCAGCCCTGTGCATTCTATTTACTTCTATTCTAACATAATTTTACACATTATAATAGGAGGACGAATGCTCATTTGATAATAGTAATCCGGTATGAATTACTTCCGATGATGATATCAGTACGACCGGGCGATGTGACACCACCCAGGTTTCAAGTAAGTTGTCTAATTGATGGTTAATGCTCATTCTTTCATAATTATTTCGTACAGAATACGCCTAGGTCTCAGGTATGTTTTTATCATCCATCGATCATGCAGGCCTGGCTTATACACATGTACATGAATTCTAATTAGAGCACTCTCAGGTATGTGTGATATAATTATAATAATCATACTAGCTGTATTCTTCATTCGTTTAGTTCAACCAGCACTTTGACTCACTGCAGGTAATAGTAGTTGTCCCATATTTTCAACCACATTAACTTATATGTACGTCACATAGAGAAGGAAGATTCGTTTGATGACATGGTATGTACGTGTGTTCATTACCACGTCATGTACACCTTTTCTTTTATAGTACAATGATGTGGCACTGGCGCTGTACACCATTGCAAAATTTGATCATGTATATCTCTCTTAAATGTCACACATACAGCAGGATACACCCAGGATTCAAGTAAGTTAATTGTGTGAATTTGCTCATTATTATTATACAGAACACACCTAGATCTCAGGTATGTGTGCATGATAATGTCATCTTTCGCATATGCAGAACACTCCCAGATTCAGGTACAAGTGTTATTTTATTATTGTTAATTTTTTCCACATGATATAGATCTCAAGTACCTTGGATATTTATATTCATTTTCGAATGTACTATAATGTACGTACTACAGGTCCAGAATTCTTAGTCAACATGCTTTCAGGTATGGGTTACGAATTATGACTTTTCTATACTTTCTATTACTGTGTTGCAGATCGCGAGTTTTCCTGGACCATCAATAGTAGAGGCCATCGACCGTTCACCAACTCGATTGATTACGTAAGTTATAATTAATAATAAATGGTAATGATGATTTATTTTGTAAAATATTATACAGGTTAAACAGTATCCAACAACAAAAAGGTCCATCCTCATCGATGCAGTGAATGACAAGTACGCAAACTGTAGGAGAAAGCAAAACAAGTGAACTCTAATCTCCATCTTCATATGTAACTTAATGACACAGCTTGAAATCTTGATTGAAAAAAATGTTTCAATATTAATAATTTGTGAAATAAATACCTGATAATTACCTGTGTAGATATTAGCTAGATTTCACTAGCTTGTAATGACCCATAACAACCTTGTACATGCTTACAACCCTGACACAAGCTTGTATACAACCTTATCTCAGGTTGTAACAAGGACGTTACAGTTTCAAATCCATGGTTTGGACAGGGTTGTCACAACCTTGTTAACAAGCTTGTTACAAGCTGGCCACAACCTCATTACAAGCTTGTGGGCTAGGTTGTCACAACCTAGTACAACCTTGTTTGTTTTGCATGGGTAATCCTCTGAGATAAGATGCATAAGAGCTGAAAGTAATAGAATCTTGAATTGCTTGTTCAGTTCTTTGAGATGCTGTTAAAGAATCCGAGGGTGGTAAGCAGACAAAATTTTGGGTAGTTGCTTGAAGGACAGTTGACACTGGCAGTTGTACAGAAGAACAATCGTGTGTAGCAGTTACTGGTTCTGTTGCTTGTGGGGCAATTAGAAATTCTGTATCATTAAGTGATAAACATTTGATTTTGCACAATTAGCAAGCATACCTTGTTCAACTATTGTTTGTCCAATCAGCTCAGCAAGTGCACCCAGTTCAGACTGTCTGAGACACTCGATCAAGTGTTGATATGTACGAGTAGGTGCATCACTTGTCAGCCATTTCTTGATTATGGCTTCTGTGACACTCTCAGGACCATCATAGATGTGTTTCTTCTTGAGCAGCTCAACCTCTTCTCCATTCTCATCTTGTAGGAGACACATACCGAATGTTGTATAGTCATGAGCAGCAATCTTATGAACTATCTTCAGAGGTTTACCATCAGCACCTTTCATTGTCTTCAGATTTAGTAGTGTAAGCTTTTCAAGAGTAGGTTTGTGGCATGTGTCTTTATCAAAGCGGACTGGTTCACTTGAACAAGGTTTACCAGTACGTGATGTGGACGGCGCTGAAGATACCGCGCGGGGCTCATCATGAGCAGAAGGGTCAACTGCTGGTTTCTCCTTACTTTCTTTCTGTCCCATTTCGGAGGCGGACAACGCTATCAGGTGAAAACCAGGGTGAAAACGAAGAGTTGACTTGACGAAGGACTGTGGGTAAGTGGAAAAACCGGATACAACAGGACACGAGCGCGAACGCGGACACGAACGCGAACTCGGAAACGAACTCAAATGTGATCACGTGCTCAATGTAACAGGAAACCTCGCCCATAATTACTATACTACTAAACCCAAGACCCTAAAACCTTCGCCTAACGGCGCCCAGTATGGACCTAACGGCGCCCAGTATTCGCCTAACAGCGCCCAGTATGGACCTAACAGCGCCCAGTATGGGGATCAACCTAAATATTCGCCACCTCACGATCCTTAGTGTTAGAAAGCCGGGAACGACGATCCTTAGTGTTAAAACGCCGGGAACGACGATCCTTAGTGTTTTAACGCCGGGAACGACGATCCTTAGTGTTAAATATCCCGTTAGCGAATACTGGGCACCGTTAGGCGAAGGTTTTTAGGGTCTTGGGTTTAGTAGTATAGTAATTATGGGCGAGGTTTCCTGTTACATTGAGCACGTGATCACATTTGAGTTCGTTTCCGAGTTCGCGTTCGTGTCCGCGTTCGCGTTCGTGTCCTGTTGTATCCGGTTTTTCCACTTACCCAAGGACTGTTAAGGTGGCGGGTACCTTTTTAGTGCGCACAATAATACGCGCAGTATGCGCAATATGAATATCATTACTTCAGGGCAACCACGGCGCCCGCGCAACAGGCTACATTGTAGATAGTCTGGCCGCTAGGCGGGGAGGGGCAGCGGCCAGACTACATTGTAGATAGTCTAGCAGCTAACCCTCCCGCCTACTGATAATTGGATGGACGGCGGAGAGGGTCTAGCAAACATTGCCATTCATTGATTTTTAATGAATAATAATGAAGTAAACCGCGTTACGATTAGCTGGGCGTTGCCTCCAACCGCGTGTATTATGGAGCGCCATATGGGACAAAATTCTATTCTGTTACATACCGTACATACATGACACGGCACGCGATTCGCAACGCGTTCACACGACACGCAATCCGGAAGCGCGTGAACATGAAGGAGGAGTTTGTGGGTGGAGCCAGTGAGAGCGAATACCTAAATCTGGTATCTAAATTCTAATTGTAGCGCTTCTTCTTGCTCCAAACCTGGCTCGGGCTCATGAGAGCGAGAGACTGAGAGCCACCCAATATGTGAAACTAGGGGAAGTTGTAAGTGGTTCATGTGTGTGTGTCTTTCTGTGGCTATAGCTAGTGTGCTCGTCACGTGTAGTATACTCAGTACTGCATGGTGACTGTGGTGAAGTTAGCAGAACATTCGCCAGCAGAACATTCCACAGGCACGCCTCAAGCATTCTTGTGGTTATCAGTATGCGTCATCGTCAGCCAGATTCTCGAGCATGCAGTACGGGGGTCATTGTATGGCTGTTGTTCTGGCGAGAGTTGGCTTTGGCGCCGTTGTGGACTTCGGTGGACTTACACGTCGTGTATGCAGTATATTGCTTCATATACCGTATGGCACTGTATCCTTTGGCTTTCTTCTATAGTTCTACGTAGTATTGGCTTCAAGTTGCGTTGACATATTGCATGTTGATACGGTATGCTGCTGGCACATATAAGCTCACAACCTCTGATTGCTTACATGAGCAATAATATTGTAGTTTTTTTACTGTTAAGCATCTCTATCACTTTCTCCACATGGATATTTAGGTAGATCAGTATTAATAAAATTATTTTGTTTGCAAGAGATACTAGATTTATAAAAGCTATCCTGAGAATAGCACTAAAATCAGCAACTAAGTTTCGCGATACATTTTGTAAAAATTAAATGTGATACAACCACTTCCAATCTCGATTATATCTGTTAATTCCTCTCACTATAGACCATGCAGTATTCAGTATTCATCTTTCTGGACAATTTACAACCAAGCAAACATT
The DNA here is from genome assembly GCA_964017065.1 of Haliclona indistincta. NCBI lineage: Eukaryota > Metazoa > Porifera > Demospongiae > Haplosclerida > Chalinidae > Haliclona > Haliclona indistincta. The sequence goes on from OZ024789.1 coordinate 4,804,949, forward strand.
ATTTCCACTCTTACCACACTTCCCTCTACCCAACCATCATCTTGGTAAACTCCTCCCACTTCTCGTTCACTAGCCCAAATTCATTTTCTACGGCTAATTAGAAACTTTTAATTTGGGCTGGGTTTCTGGACAGTTTACAACCAAGCAAACATTATTTCCACTCTTACCACACTTCCCTCTACCCAACCATCATCTTGGTAAACTCCTCCCACTTCTCGTTTACTAGCCCAAATTCATTTTCTACGGCTAATTGGAAACTTTTAATTTGGGCTGGGTTTCTGGACAGTTTACAACCAAGCAAACATTATTTCCACTCTTACCACACTTCCCTCTACCCAACCATCATCTTGGTAAACTCCTCCCACTTCTCGTTTACTAGCCCAAATTCATTTTCTACGGCTAATTGGAAACTTTTAATTTGGGCTGGGTTTCTGGACAGTTTAAAACCAAGCAAACATTATTTCCACTCTTACCACACTTCCCTCTACCCAACCATCATCTTGGTAAACTCCTCCCACTTCTCGTTTACTAGCCCAAATTCATTTTCTACGGCTATAATTGGAAACTTTTAATTTGGGCTGGGTTTCTGGACAGTTTACAACCAAGCAAACATTATTTCCAATCTTACCACACTTCCCTCTACCCAACCATCATCTTGGTAAACTCCTCCCACTTCTCGTTCACTAGCCCAAATTCATTTTCTACGGCTAATTGGAAACTTTTAATTTGGGCTGGGTTTCTGGACAGTTTAAAACCAAGCAAACATTATTTCCACTCTTACCACACTTCCCTCTACCCAACCATCATCTTGGTAAACTCCTCCCACTTCTCGTTTACTAGTCCAAATTCATTTTCTACGGCTAATTGGAAACTTTTAATTTGGGCTGGGTTTCTGGACAGTTTACAACCAAGCAAACATTATTTCCACTCTTACCACACTTCCCTCTACCCAACCATCATCTTGGTAAACTCCTCCCACTTCTCGTTTACTAGCCCAAATTCATTTTCTACGGCTAATTGGAAACTTTTAATTTGGGCTGGGTTTCTGGACAGTTTACAACCAAGCAAACATTATTTCCACTCTTACCACACTTCCCTCTACCAAACCATCATCTTGGTAAACTCCTCCCACTTCTCGTTTACTAGTCCAAATTCATTTTCTACGGCTAATTGGAAACTTTTAATTTGGGCTGGGTTTCTGGACAGTTTACAACCAAGCAAACATTATTTCCACTCTTACCACACTTCCCTCTACCCAACCATCATCTTGGTAAACTCCTCCCACTTCTCGTTTACTAGCCCAAATTCATTTTCTACGGCTAATTGGAAACTTTTAATTTGGGCTGGGTTTCTGGACAGTTTACAACCAAGCAAACATTATTTCCACTCTTACCACACTTCCCTCTACCAAACCATCATCTTGGTAAACTCCTCCCACTTCTCGTTTACTACCAGTAAACAGACGTTGACAAGTACACTGATTACTACTATAATAATTATTATATTATAGATTGATGATGGTGGTGATTAAAGATAACTATTTATATAAACTTTTTGTAACTGTACTTGTGTTTCGCTGACAGCTAGGTCAGGGATGATATCCTTTCATGCATGACGTACAACTCATGGATGCAAGTGATTTTAGCGTGCAGAATGCTGAAGTTTATTACCTAGAACCATTACTACTACTATGACAACGCTTCCTACATTAGCATGAATTTGAAGAAACCGATACAATAGTCATGATATCACTAGTTTGTGCAGCATGGATGCGTGCAGATTAAACTGAATCATCTGTTGCTGATTCCATTGACATTCCATGGTTGAGTAAAAGTAAAAGAGTAAAAGAGAGTAAAAGAAACTCTTGATTTGCCGAATGTGACATTGGTACCCAGAAATAGTGAAGGAAAGTGTCATCTATTAGATGCTTGGCAGCAGTGGCAATCTGAAGAATTTTCTTCACTAACGACGCGATCAATGTTTTCATTTTTTGCTGATAGAGATTTGGCAGTAAGTGTGTCCTAATGACAGAAACTGTGAAGCATGTGATCAGCCACTGTGTGTGTCAGGACACATTTCAACGTATCCTACGGTACTAGTGTTCTGCATTGGCAGAACGCTTGATGCCGGCACCAAAGACACAACATCACTACTGCTGCCAAAGTAAGCAAAAAAGATGAAAGCTTCGTATATGTACTAACTGTGGCGTGCAGCGAGCTTTTTATCGAAGGTGACCTGAAGTACAGACTGCAAGCTATAATTGTAAGAGAAAAAGACCAAAAATGTTAATATTAGAATTATTTTAGGTGCACCATGGATTAAGGACAGACAGAGGACACTGTGTGTTAAATAATATAATAATAAATATTTTACATTACCTGGCATCATAGACTCAACAAGCACATGGAATAACTATGATTGGAACTTCTATAGTGATGAAGGCAAATCTGTCAAAAGCAGAAGCTGGCATGAAAATGAAATTATCAGTGTAAGTTACTGTATATTCAAAAGAGAGAACGACTCTTTTCCCTTCATGTAGAAAAATGTTGTGGTTGCCCTGTATACCACAGAGATGAAGGAGGTGAGCATGTGCAACAGAATACGCAATGATTAATTAATTTTTAACACAAAAGGTGTTTTTGCAGACAAACAATTTGACAATCCTGAACAAGACTGATGTTAAGAAGGTTAATATCATAATAATAATAATATACACAATATAAAACCAACATTGACAGAGCTGTATTCCCATATTAACACCATTTCAACTGGATCACCTGGTAATCCACACATACACGTCATAGCAAAGCCAATATTGTGCATAATAATTATGCAGGCCTCTCTAAGTGATGAGTCATCTCGGTTACTTTTGTCAGGAGAATGGCTCAACGCTACTGTCAGCTAGTATTTATTCATCAATAAATGAAGCATTTAGTTTTATACACACAGATAATTTCTAAGTATATGCGACTATTGTCACAAGACAACAACATGTGTCTTACATTTGACCCTGTGTTTCTTCCATCATTACAAGCCAGGGGTTATGCAAGTTTGAAAGCATACACAAAGGTATAATTTTACCAACATGTAACCAGTACTCACACGTGCACCTGATGTTCAAATACTACAGGATTTCAATATCTTTCAGAAAAAATGGCTATTTTTTCCAATTCACATTTCAGCTCATTGGTTTTTATTGGTAATTATCAATAAAATTAATTATGCAACAATACAAATTATACATACAGGCAGTTGATGTAAGCTCAAAGAAAATCATTGAAGTAGATTCAGTGTGCAATTGCAATGCAAATGCGGTTAACTGGATATGGTAAAAGCATTATAATTATTATTGGTACACATTTGTCTATACATTTAGGTACTATTTATGCCAGGAACACAGACGTGTAGCCCTTAATACACTGAACTCAGAAGAATGGAGTTACTGCGATTCTTCTGTATGCCAATACAACTATTAAGAACAGCAAATTTTATTTTTTTACAGAGATCACCAAAGCAGCATAACACCAATGACTGCGGAGTGTTTGTTTGTATGGTATGTTAAACTTTTACCACAAAGTGTAGCAAACAGCACTATTATAATTAGGGAGCACGACACTTGCTTGACATTGGAGAATTATGCTACACTCAGGTAAGCTATTGCACGTAAAATAGACTAGTAGGCTACTAATTTAACAGGCTGATGCAAACAATGCCAGAAAAGTAATAGCATACGAAATTTCCAACAATACCTTAATCAAGGAAGAAAACAATGTTGAGGTATATGCATGATTGATGGTGTTGTGTTACTTTTGAAATTACTTTATTGCTAAGGTGTCAAGTGATGATGAAGATGATGCTGAGAATACATTTCCCACAGTTAGTTTTACTAAGAACTGGTGTAAAACTCTATCTAACAAGGTCACTGGTTACTATTGCAAAAATATTTACCATCAATTGTTCTTGTTTATAGACTGGAATAGATACCAAAGATACGGAGAAACATAATGCTTCACAAGGTAACGGTAATCAGGAGACAGTGCAATTACTTTCATAATTACAATTAATATTGTACACATACAATTATTCTAAACAGACAATCCACCAGAGGAACCTGAAAAAATAATACTAAGGATTGACGGAGGTCCAAAAGTGTACAGAAGTGACATTGCCTTAATAAAGAATGACCAAGGATGTGTCTGCACAAATGTTCGTAAAAATTTTGACCTATCATTCATTGTTAAACAAAATTAATATTAATAATTATGCTTTAATGCAGGTTCTTGATTTTTGCCTAGCAGTATGGAGGGAAGAGCTAGCTCAGGAAGTGAGCTATGATATTGACATGTGTAGTGTAGTACATTGTTCATTAAAATGCATTTCAGGCATTTGATGATGACAAAAAAGTTGTGGAGACCATCCGCTATGAAGACCTACAAAAATGTGCCAACGTGAAGAGAGCACAATTTCTGAAGTTAAACCCATGCGCCTTTATTCAAGTATGTCTAGATAACCATCAAACAATACTTATAACCGCACAATACTTATGACAATACTTATAACTGATGATGACAAACAATTCACTTATCACTGCAGAGAGTACCCTCAGAGTGCGATTACATATTATGCCCGCTGTTTATTCATCATACAGTTTTGTTAGTAAGTAATTGAGTATTACTATACTTTCATCATAGATTATCAAACACTACTTCTTTAGGTTGCTGATATGGACAATGGAAACATAATAAATTTTGATCCACTTTGTGTGTTTTCACACAAAACAGAAGTTGACTTATTCAAGTATTATAGCAACTACTTGTAGATAAAGCAAAAAATATATTATTATAATTACTACAGGAAGGCTGTAGAGACATGGTATAATACAGAGCAAAAGAAAAAATGGAAGATTGTTAACTATATGGTGATAACAATTTGTTTAATTGTGTCAACATTGTTTTAATTTTAAGGTTGAAACATCAACAGATGAGAAAAGCTGCACAATATCAGTCTGCAAGGTCATTAAAACTTATTCTATCATTATGTACAGCTTACTGTATTCCAACAGTTTGCTAACGATATTCTCTTTGGACAATTGCCAATTAGCAATGAGAATTACGGAAACTATGTAAAGGTTAGCATTTTTATACATTTTGCTATTATGCCGTGATTCTTTATGCAGGAAAACAGAAAGTGGCTATTAGAAGAACTTTTCAGGTAAGCTTTTTAATCACATTATTATTTACACCACATAAAAAAATTGCAGAATTACACAAAATCACATCGTTCAGTGTGATAACGACTTTATGGTAGAATTTACAGCAGGTATCTCAATAATTATCTTTCAAAAAGAAATAACGTACTATTTTGTTTCTGCTTCTACAGAAAAAGCTAGTTCTCATTCGTCTGAGAGTGACTTGACTTATGGTAAGAAGTTAAAATAAAATTACTATCATTTAAAAAATACTTATGGCATGCAGTTGTGTGGCCAAGTGAAACGAATATTTTAAGAGTCATTCAAGAATACAAGGCAAGTGTTACAATAATTATTATGACTATCTAGCTTTTTGGAATGTGTAGGAGCACTTCCAAAAAATTATCTTAGGTCAAATACAGAATGAAAATTTGGACACACTCTTGAATAGAGGGTGCAAAAAGGTCGCCCAAATAAAAGCCTCAGCGATGGGACAAGCCTTAAATAAATACAACACCGAGGAGGTAACAATGGGTAGAAATATGTAGTATTGTCTTAGTTACTTTGAATATAAATAATATAGCAATATAATATTGTTGACAGCCTTGCGGAAATTGCAAGAGTGACAAACAAAGAGACTGACTACAACGCATTTAGAATTGCACATGATGTCCTGTTTAGAGAGGTGAGATACAGTTAAAAAATTTTTTACAACTTTTCTTAACTTAACAGGCAATTGTGTTAGCGATCCTTCAGATAAATCCTAACATAACTGCAGAACAAGCATGGAATACTCTATATAGCTAGTACTGTTCAGTTCATCTATTCCTGATATTAAATTAAAAGTCATTATATTTACACAACATATTACACCACTAATGGAAAAAAGAAATGCGAGAAGTAACTACTAAGATGATGGTTGGGTAGAGGGAAGTGTGGTAAGAGTGGAAATAATGTTTGCTTGGTTGTAAACTGTCCAGAAACCCAGCCCAAATTAAAAGTTTCCAATTAGCCGTAGAAAATGAATTTGGGCTAGTAAACGAGAAGTGGGAGGAGTTTACCAAGATGATGGTTGGGTAGACGGAAGTGTGGTAAGAGTGGAAATAATGTTTGCTTGGTTGTAAACTGTCCAGAAACCCAGCCCAAATTAAAAGTTTCCAATTAGCCGTAGAAAATGAATTTGGGCTAGTAAACGAGAAGTGGGAGGAGTTTACCAAGATGATGGTTGGGTAGAGGGAAGTGTGGTAAGAGTGGAAATAATGTTTGCTTGGTTGTAAACTGTCCAGAAACCCAGCCCAAATTAAAAGTTTCCAATTAGCCGTAGAAAATGAATTTGGGCTAGTGAACGAGAAGTGGGAGGAGTTTACCAAGATGATGGTTGGGTAGAGGGAAGTGTGGTAAGAGTGGAAATAATGTTTGCTTGGTTGTAAACTGTCCAGAAACCCAGCCCAAATTAAAAGTTTCCAATTAGCCGTAGAAAATGAATTTGGGCTAGTAAACGAGAAGTGGGAGGAGTTTACCAAGATGATGGTTGGGTAGAGGGAAGTGTGGTAAGATTGGAAATAATGTTTGCTTGGTTGTAAACTGTCCAGAAACCCAGCCCAAATTAAAAGTTTCCAATTAGCCGTAGAAAATGAATTTGGGCTAGTAAACGAGAAGTGGGAGGAGTTTACCAAGATGATGGTTGGGTAGACGGAAGTGTGGTAAGAGTGGAAATAATGTTTGCTTGGTTGTAAACTGTCCAGAAACCCAGCCCAAATTAAAAGTTTCCAATTAGCCGTAGAAAATGAATTTGGGCTAGTAAACGAGAAGTGGGAGGAGTTTACCAAGATGATGGTTGGGTAGAGGGAAGTGTGGTAAGAGTGGAAATAATGTTTGCTTGGTTGTAAACTGTCCAGAAACCCAGCCCAAATTAAAAGTTTCCAATTAGCCGTAGAAAATGAATTTGGGCTAGTAAACGAGAAGTGGGAGGAGTTTACCAAGATGATGGTTGGGTAGAGGGAAGTGTGGTAAGAGTGGAAATAATGTTTGCTTGGTTGTAAACTGTCCAGAAACCCAGCCCAAATTAAAAGTTTCTAATTAGCCGTAGAAAATGAATTTGGGCTAGTGAACGAGAAGTGGGAGGAGTTTACCAAGATGATGGTTGGGTAGAGGGAAGTGTGGTAAGAGTGGAAATAATGTTTGCTTGGTTGTAAACTGTCCAGAAACCCAGCCCAAATTAAAAGTTTCCAATTAGCCGTAGAAAATGAATTTGGGCTAGTGAACGAGAAGTGGGAGGAGTTTACCAAGATGATGGTTGGGTAGAGGGAAGTGTGGTAAGAGTGGAAATAATGTTTGCTTGGTTGTAAACTGTCCAGAAACCCAGCCCAAATTAAAAGTTTCCAATTAGCCGTAGAAAATGAATTTGGGCTAGTAAACGAGAAGTGGGAGGAGTTTACCAAGATGATGGTTGGGTAGAGGGAAGTGTGGTAAGAGTGGAAATAATGTTTGCTTGGTTGTAAACTGTCCAGAAACCCAGCCCAAATTAAAAGTTTCCAATTAGCCGTAGAAAATGAATTTGGGCTAGTAAACGAGAAGTGGGAGGAGTTTACCAAGATGATGGTTGGGTAGAGGGAAGTGTGGTAAGATTGGAAATAATGTTTGCTTGGTTGTAAACTGTCCAGAAACCCAGCCCAAATTAAAAGTTTCCAATTAGCCGTAGAAAATGAATTTGGGCTAGTAAACGAGAAGTGGGAGGAGTTTACCAAGATGATGCATGGTTGGGTAGAGGGAAGTGTGGTAAGAGTGGAAATAATGTTTGCTTGGTTGTAAACTGTCCAGAAACCCAGCCCAAATTAAAAGTTTCCAATTAGCCGTAGAAAATGAATTTGGGCTAGTAAACGAGAAGTGGGAGGAGTTTACCAAGATGATGGTTGGGTAGACGGAAGTGTGGTAAGAGTGGAAATAATGTTTGCTTGGTTGTAAACTGTCCAGAAACCCAGCCCAAATTAAAAGTTTCCAATTAGCCGTAGAAAATGAATTTGGGCTAGTAAACGAGAAGTGGGAGGAGTTTACCAAGATGATGGTTGGGTAGAGGGAAGTGTGGTAAGATTGGAAATAATGTTTGCTTGGTTGTAAACTGTCCAGAAACCCAGCCCAAATTAAAAGTTTCCAATTAGCCGTAGAAAATGAATTTGGGCTAGTAAACGAGAAGTGGGAGGAGTTTACCAAGATGATGCATGGTTGGGTAGAGGGAAGTGTGGTAAGAGTGGAAATAATGTTTGCTTGGTTGTAAACTGTCCAGAAAGCCAGCCCAAGAGGCACCTAAACACATACTTTCTCCTCAATAGCCAGAATAGCAGCCTGGCAGGCTCGGTGTAGTCTCGCGTAGCCAGACCCTTTTCTCCCTCGTCGGAAAGGGTCTAGCTGGTACAGCCGGGACCGGCACATTTAGAGTCAGCAGAGCAGGCCGGGCAGAGACATACTGTAGGAGCTGGATACTTCACAACCGACAGCTCAGAGCATTAGACTGACACATAAGAGAGAAATCCGCGAGGAGAACCTTCAGCGCGGACTCGCCATGTTATCAAAACGCTCCGCGAAATCACAAATTATAATGCCCCCGCACCTTCACAGCACACCCACGGCATTCCCAGCGATCTTGCGGCTTTTAGCCACACCCAATGAATGTTCTGCTGGCGAATGTTCTGCTAACTTCACCACAGTTGCATGGTGTCAGTGAGTAATTTACCTTTAGTCTGTGTAGAGCCAAGCCAACATTGCACATTATTTATACCCAGCACATGCCGCTGTGTGTCGGTGCCATGGTGGTAATTGATATAGTTGCTAGTGCTGTAACGCTGCTTGGTGTGATTGTCTTTAATTTCTCTACTTGAGCTAAATAATTTTATTCTCATAATTATGTGATTGTTCCTGTTCCCTCCCTCTGTGTGATGTTTCTATCTTGTGTTTTTCCATACCCCTCTCTGGGTAACCTGACTGTCTGTTGTTGTGCCTCAGTTATTGTTGTGGTCATCATCGTTGCCGTGGTGTCTATGCTATTTGTTGTTGTTGCTTTCGTCCCTTAAACCACTGGCTGTTAACTGCACACAATATTAAGTCTGTTGTAACCACAATTATATGAATAAATTTTAGAGATAATAATTTTACAATAGTGTGTGTGTGCGACAATGTCTTACTCCATTCCCTCTCTCCTTTCCTCCCTCTCCTCCCTCTCCTCTCTCCCCCTCTCCCTCTCTCCCCCTCCCTCTCCTCTCTCCCCCTCCTCCCTCTCTCTCTCCCCAGGTGTGTACAATCAATGAAAGTACATATATCGTGTACATAACTACATAAATCGTGCGTACCAATAATGGATCTCGATGTACCCATCGACCTCTGTATAGCACTCTTGGAGGACTTTTTACACCAGGTCCAAAACCCTAATAGAATCCAAAATGCTTGCGATTTAGAAGGCTTACATTTTGTTGCCAAGTCTCTGTTAGCCTATTTAGTTCAGATTGACTCCTTGCATGGCTTCTGGCATTGATCCTACCACAATTCACTCAGGACCTAATAGTCTATGGCATGTGGATGGGTATCACAAGCTCATTAGGTGGCGCTTGGTAATCCATGGAGGGATCGATAGATTTTCACATGAGATTGTATACCTGGCAGCTGCGACTATAACAATCGAGCTTCAACAGTTCTAAATGTGTTTCTTAAGGCTGTAGAAGAGTATGGTTTGCCATCAAGAGTGAGAAGTGACAAGGGAGGTGAGAATGTTGGGATTTCTCAGTACATGCTCAGTCATCCAGAAGGAGGTCCTGGACGAGAGAGCATTATTACAGGCCATAGTGTACACAACCAGCGGATCGAAATGCTTTGGCGTGGCCTCTTCAATGGATGTGTTTCATCATTAACTACTACTTCTATGTCTGCCGCCTGCAACAGTTTAGAACTATTTGGAGACATCACTTTCTTCGAACCAAGAAGAACAAGACTCCACAACAACTCTGGTTTGCTAGTATGTGCTCAGGAAATGCTGAAGAGCGAGCTCTGCAAGCAGTGCTGGAGCCCATGAGTCAGGCAAAAAAATTATTTTTAATTGTTACTGATCTTTATTATATTATTTTGGTAGGAGGAATTAATGTGGTATGGTATTGACTGGGATGGTCCAATTGGACCAGAAGACACTACTGAATCTGTTTCTGTTCCACTGACCAACAATCCTTTGTCCCCATTCGCAATGGAAATGTCATGTCAACCCATCCAGTAACGATGTTGATCCTGAACAGATAAACATATAATATAGACCTCCGTCTGTTCATATCATGCGGACTCGATCTTGTGTGAAATGTCTTTTGTCAATTACTTTGTGTATTAAATTAATGTATCATTCATTCACAATAATTATTATTATTCATTTTCGATCTGTTACTTCTTCTGCGATACTAATCTCAGGCTAGTGAAGAGCCATAAGTATATCTGGAGTAGTCTAACATGTCAAAAGCTGTGTTATCGTGGTGTTTACAACACTTGTAAACCCTTTCCTACTAACAACCTGTCCAAACCCTTTTCTACTAACTACCTGAGCAAACAAGTCTTGTAAACTGCTTTTGGCAGTAATGATAATGCAGACCCCCCCTAGGGCATCACATGGTATACACAATTTACTAGGAAAAATAATACTGTTCAAAAGGTTGAGAATGTCTTGTGTGAAAATGAAGGTCTTGGTGTCAGAAATTGGTCTGAGAGCTTCAAAATCGCAAATCAGTCTCTAGCAGTGACACTGAACGCAATGTCTAGTGAAAGCAGTATTGCTTTAGTGCCACTTGATGTCAGAAAGTGGTTTGAGTGCTTTAAAACTGCAAATCAGTCTCTAGCAGTGGCACTGAACGCAATCTCTAGTGAAAGCAGTATTGGTTTAGTGCCACTTGATGTCAGAAAGTGGTTTGAGTGCTTCAAAACTGCAAATCAGTCTCTAGCAGTGGCACTGAACGCAATGTCTAGTGAAAGCAGTATTGGTTTAGTGCCACTTGATGTCAGAAAGTGATCTGAGTGTGTCTGTTTATTATTATGAATACAAATGTATTACACAGTTAGTGATCATGACTGCACACTCAGACCATGCTAGCACTCCAATACCAGCATAGTATAGGGCAAGAGTTTACTGTAACTGTAGCTAGAATTAATTCAAGCAAATGGCTGGGTTTTTTTTGCTATTTTTGAACCATGCTCTGTTACAATCATTATCATTGTTACTAATGCAATAAGCACATTACTGCTGTTGCATGCGAGATCTCTACATGCGTGTAATTCAGGATCTGAGACACCTTCACACTGGTAAATCCACTGTGAGAGCACACAATTCACTGCTACTGTGGCTCTGGAACCAGGAAAGAGTGCTGTTTCGCTAAAATCAGGGTCTGGAGTTAGCTGGTCTATGGGACAGTGTTAAATGAACTAGGAGCGTACACTACTGCAACTGTGGCTGTGGAACCAGGAAAGAGTGCCATTTCACTAACTGGGAGTCGACCAAACGGGGACAAGCCATTTCGCAGTAGATGCGCTAAGAGAGTAAGGATTTGACTGCTATTGCGATCCTGATACTATCATTGCAGAGAGTGAATTACAGGACCAAGAAACACACGTACTGTATAGTGCTATAGACTAGTATCGAGTGACTGGAAGCACCTCAGCCAATGCTTTTTACTAGCTGCAAGTTGCTGTCTTGCAATTTCAACGCTGTTAGACCACTCCAGCGCTCAAGATGCCCTTCAGCACAGTGCTTCTTACTAGATGTTAAGGTGGCGGGTTACTGTTCGCTTATGAATATTAATGAGCAAAATTCTGTTAATTTTGTCCAACAGAACACGCTGGACGGCACAAAACTTGCTGTGAAGCATCATAACGTGCGTCCTCGTATAGCCAACGACTCTTGTCGTAATCTGCAAAGTACTAAGCCCACTCAGCTCCACAAATGCTGTACTAATTTTTTTGCACAAAATAACGTGACGTGTAGCGTTAGCTAGTCAATGACAAGCGTTTTATTTTCAAGCCAACAACATTCTCGAGGGATTGAAATAGTCTCTTTCCGCTGCCATTCATGAATCGTGAGTTATCGCCAAAAAGGCAGAGAGAGTGCGTTAGCGACCCGCGTATAACGCATCATAAAAACTTCCCTAGAGCGAAATTTCCAAAAAGGCTATGTCAATCCCTCCGCAAGTTGTTTATCCTTAAGTAGGTATTAGTCAGTAAACACAGTTCTCTACACAGAATCAAAAATATTGTGCGAAATTTCTGAAGTCGATCTTCTCCATTGCCATGTGAGCCCGCCCCCATCGTAGCTTATAATGATATTCACAATGCGTGGGCGAAAGGTAACCCGCCACCTACACTGCTCCGGCACTAAGCACAATGCTGTTGACTAGCACAGCTGAAGAAGTTAGTGGGAAGTGTACTGTTATATAGCACCTTCATAAAATTAATTATATTTTAGTCGCACTATACTAACAGATAGCAAACAAATCTTATAGACACATCATAATGCACAAAAGAAATGAATGTTATTGATGACAAACGGAATTCATGCAAGAGTATGCACAAACTGGCGGACAGCTATGTACATTACTTCAGGAACAACATCGTCACTGGATACGTCGACATGGCGTAGTAACAGTTCGTGTGCAAATGGGGACAAAGGACTATTAGTCGGAGGAACAGGAACAGACTCAGCATCATCTTCTGGTCCGATTGGACCATCCCAATCAATACCATACCATAGTAGTTCCTCCTGCCGATGGTAACAAAACAAAGGTCAAGTAACACTTTAAAAACAATTATCATAATTGGGGTGAGCCTGAGCGAGCTCCACATTGATGGTGATGTGCGTCCCATGTCACGGGGAAATTTGTATGTATGTGTGTACGCATGCATGTATGTATCAGTTGCCTCAATTTCCCAAGAGTACGCCTATTCACATGTAGCGCATGTGCTCAGTAAATGGCAACGTCATTAGAACATGCATGAGCGTCGTTGCTGCTGGCTATAGCCTTATGACGCCTCAGACTATGCTGGCTGTTATCACCAATTCAAGAAACGAACTCCAGAAACCTGGAATACTGGCTTGCCATGTAGACAGACGGTAATTGACTAGCTCGCACATCATGCTACATGTAAGCATTGTGATTGCAAGCTGCTCGTGCCCCTATAGCTGCTGCTGCTCAGAAATCAACGCAGGCTCAGCCCTGCATTCTATAGTAGTGTTAATTTTGTTTACCTGACTCATAGGCTCCAGGACAGCTTGCTGAACCCGCTCTTCGGCCATTCCTGAGTACATTCCACAAAACCAGAGTTGTTGTGGGGTCCTATTCTTTTCAGTTCGAAGAGGGTGATGACTCCAAGTAGTACGAAACTGTTGCAGGCGGTGGTTAATATATGGAAGATAAACATAATGCAAAGCAAAAAGGTCTCGCTCATCATTTGCATCAAGCAAACCATTTTCCTCAAGTTCATAGAAGTAGTAGTAAAAAGATGCAACACATCCGTTGAAAAGGTCACGCCAAAGCCTTTCTATCCGCTGGTTGTGCACACTACGTCCTGTAATGAAGCTCCCTCGGCCAGGACCTCTTTGTGGATGATTCAGCATGTACCGAGAAATTCCTACATTCTCACCTCCTCTATCACTTCTCACTCGTGATGGTAAACCGTACTCTTGCACAGCATTGAGAAACGCGTTCAGTACAGTGGAAGCTCGATTGTTGGTAGCAGCTGTAAGATATACAATCTCACGTGAAAACCCGTCAATCCCTCCATGGATTACAAAGCGCCATCTTATGAGCTTATGGTACCCATCAACATGCCATAGACTATTGGGTCCTGCAACTGAGTAATGCCGCCGGTGTAATACTTGCCTTTGACGTAAAGATACACCATGAGGATCAGTTCGAAGAAGACTGTCACGCGTCCTTTGCCTAGATACATGTAAGCCCAAAGATCGCAAGTACCCGATAAGCATTCGCTGCCCACTGGTAGGACGAGCCAATACAAACGATTCCACAATGTTATCGAGGTCTCCATCGGTAATGTTAGTGTGAAGAGTTGCCATTAAGCCAAACTGGTTTAATCTCCTGTATATAGTTTTTGGAGAACATCCATACAATTTGGCTATATCTACTACAGTGAAATGAGACTGAAGGAGTTCTAGGAGCTGATCTTCATGTATTTGGAGTCTGGGTCTTCCTCTCTGACGAGGTAGTGACTGCATAGCTTGTTGCCGCTTGAAATCTTCCCAAAAGCCCTCCAGCAGTTCCAAAACGTCTCTCATAGCACCTATTGCTGATCTAAGTGAACGTGTTGTTGAGAAGCTTTCCAACGCCGAGCCGCCCGTTACCAAAGAATCCACCTGTACTAAATAGGCCAACAAAGACTCAGCAACAAACAGTAAACCTTCCAAGTTGCAAGCATTTCGGACTACATCAGGGCTTTGTACCTGTTGTAAAAAGTCTTCCAAGAGTGCTTCGCAAAGGTCGACGTGTACACTCAGATCCATTGTGATGTCGGGCGTGCTCGCAACTAATTGCGATCTAATGGGTGTGGTTATTCAAGGATGGGGTCGAGGCTAGGATCAGGAATGAAACCGCGTGGGCAACGGCTACCGCGTGGGCATAATTAATTTTTAGAAGATTAATTTTTGTGTTTGCACGTGCTGCTCGTCTGAGTCTTCTCATGCTTTTCCCCTGCTGTTGCTGATCTTGATCGCCGCTGCCGGGCTGACTGAGTCACTGTTTCGCTGTTTCGCCGGGCTCACCGCGCGGCCGCCGACTCGGAGCTCGCATAGCTCACTTGGAGCTTACCGTGATCGATCGACTGGCCATGGTCGAAAAAGAGAAAGCGAGCGAGGCACTAAGTCTACTGACAGATATTATCTCGAAGCTAACTGACCCGGTTGATGGTCCTACCTACGGTGACCAACCGGCTTCTGAGAAGCAAACTAAGGTAACTCGGGGTATTTTGGAATACCGGGTAATTCGGAATGATTCCGGTAAGTGACCCCAGCTACTGCAAAACTACAGATCGCCTGGATAAACTATTTCACCACGAGGTAGGTGCATCTGTTGGCTCTGCAACGAGCACTCGATTGGCTGCAGTAGGCAGTCATTCACGGTGTAAGAATGGAAAGTATTGACACGACTAGCCACGCCTCCATGCTAGCTACCAAGTGAAACTTTGCTGTGTACTGGGATCACTGGTATCTCTTGAAGTTAGACAAAGATCAAAGTGTGCACCAGGTAGCAAAGACTCTACAACGGCGATTTGATGAAATTCTGTTGGCTAGATTATTAGAAAATAATGCATTAAGACAAATATTTAATGCAGAAACCATATAACACTTGTAAACAAAGGCGTTTGGGGAGTTGAAATTCGTATTTATAACAATCCAAAAAGCAAAGCAGACAATACTGCAGCTTGAAGCAGCTGTCAAGATATTCAAGGAGTGGCAAAATATCCTCTGCAAGATGTACAACATCCCAGCAACCATTCTACACGGGAAGTGAATTATGGAGCAACCTAGGACAGAAAGAAACGCACAAATCACAGACCCATCATCATGCAAACATGTACAATACCTGAAATCATGCTGAACACAGTCACAGCTGAAGTCACATCACTCGTGGCTGCACTAAAACCAGGTTACACGGGAAATACACGGACTATTCCGAATTACCCTAAATAACGTATTTTCTAGTAGCACTTGCTCTGACCGCTCTGGAGAACGACAGCAAGAACGGATAGCTACCAAACTCAGTATGCACATAGTCCGAAGGTGGCTGAAGCTTGCTGTGTAGTTAAAGTTTCCGAAACATTACACAGCATATTTACCAGCGAAGAATTCCAAAGAGTATTCCAAAATACCCCGAGTTACCTTACATCTCGCACTGAGAAAGGTATCATAATACATGTACAGTACTGCTGTAACTATGGCGCATCCTGTTTATTAAAGTGGTAAAGCCTGAACAAAGTGTAGCAAGCAGCTATTATTAGTATGTATTATACAATTACTTGTTTTTTGCTTCAACTCGGATCCTAGTTGCACGTGCCTGCATGCCTGTGAATGTTTGTTTAGATGATAAGACTGTTGACCAGTATGTTTACATACAATGTACTTGTGGCTATAAAACTATACTTGTGTTTTTACATACAATGCACAGTGGTGTGGTTGGTGGCTATTTTATTACCTGTGTTGTTTTCTCTTTAGTTGTCACTCTTCAGCAAAGGGTCGCAAATGCTCTCAAAGATGTGAAGAGTATTCGAGCATCTGAAGAGCACCGGCGCAGTTTTAACTTCTCTTCTGGTAAAGGAAAGAATCCAAAGTTTGGGAAGCCTCCTCCTGTCAAACGTTCCAAAAAATGCATCAGTACCCCTTGGACACATCAATTTGTGTGCATAGCTGATAATGAACAAATAAAGCCACCGACAACTTATCTAGAAAGAACATCTCTTCTGGAGGCTGGTCTCGGAGAGAAGAAAGTTTCGTTTCCCAACATTGATTGCTCCTATGAAGAATATCGGCAATTACTCCTTCAAGAGTATCCCAAACTGTCACAATCAGGAGGGTACGAGCTGATGAGATGTTGCAGCAATTCTAGATCATTGGAGCCAATTCCTTCAGTTTCTCTAATGTCACCAAGGGCAACACAAAATTACATTGGCCGCTCGAAGGTTTACATACGTCCTGTGCAGAGAAGTCTAGATATGTCACCAGTAGAGGACGACTCCGTCAAGCCTATCTCTGTGAGTTATTATCAGAACTGACTGAGAGCATGTTTAATTACTAGATGAAAGTTTAAGAACACCTATTCAATCTGCCTACTGCCTACTACTGGGTTCTTATGCACCTATCAATGTGACGCCCCACCCCCCCCAGTTGGGGGAATAGTCGGGGAAAGACGGGATTTTACGTGCCGAGTGAGCCCCTGGGGTGGGACATTTGATTAGCGCCGGATTTTTAGAATACAGTAAAACCACGGACGTGAGCTATTAAGGCTTGCCTTGAGTCAAATCCCCTCTCTTACCCCACCCAGCAGCCTGGGGGTTTGATCGAAAATTTGTCCACACTAGTCGGGCATTTGAACAGACGTAATGTCAAATCCCCACCCTCCCCCAACTGGGGGGGGTGGGGCGTCACATTGATAGGTGCATTACTGCCTAGTAAGAAGCCCACCTGACACATCTTGACATTGTGGTCAGGACTTACATTTACTGCCTTCTGAAACTTCTGGTTGGCAACAAAGCTGCAAACTGCTAATGCTATCTGGACTGAGCAGCTGACACTCCAATGTACAAGACACTCTGAGGGTTTTGTGAAATCCGTTTCATTATTACAGGGAGAATTATAATTTTTGAACATCGCCTGACAATTTGTCAGGCCAAGCCTAAGTTCAAGTTCTCCTGACAATAGCCGAAATTGACCTGCTGTGTAACATGCATCTCAATAGCCTTTGGTATTTGCAAGCTGTTACAGGCCAAACCACAGCAAGTAGCTGTTAATGATATTCACTCTGAGTGAAATCAACCCCATTGACCATTATCAAAGCTAACTATTGTGCTTGGTATGGTCTGACATTATGCCAGAACAAACACTTGTTGAGTGGTCATGAATTTCTCTTATGTATTTCAGATGTATTTGCTATCTTTAACCCTTTAACCCCTAATGTCGCCATTTGGCGACATACATACTTCAGACACCATAACTTTATGAAAAAGTGCTAAAATGTTCCAAAATTAAGCCAAATTGAAGAATACAAATAACCGTTAAAAAAATGGCCAGCTTTTCGGCACGCCCCCTGGACTAAACGTGTAGACCGTGCATTTCTATGGCTTCAGTACAAATTCCACAACATTTAGGAAAAACAAAATGGCCGCCGAGAAAATTTGGACATTTTATGGCTTCAGGGTCCTCGGAAACACATTTTTACGCATTCTCTATGATCTGAGCTATATATTGCACTCAATAAAACCACCGCTATTTGTATGTACTTTTCAGTAGCCAGCCCCAAAGTACTAACTTTGAACAAAATTTGACGAAGTCGCTGCACTTTATCGGCTTCACTTTCGAAGTGGGAGGGGCATATTGACCGACTTGAGTGTGGGCATTTGCGGCTACTCACTGGCGAAGAAGGACGCAAATTTCAGACCCGTAGCACAAAAGACACACGAGATATTCACCAGAGAAGTGGTCAGCATTTACGAGGTTAAAATTTCAGCAAGATAATTTAGTAATTAAAGGGTTAAGCACCTTGAAATCCTTCATCCTCTATTTCTTTCAGAAACTGCCTCCAAATGATATTTGGAACACTTAGAGTTCATTTTCAACACTTGGAGCATTTCTAGCGAGATTTTCAAGTTTTGACAAAAACTCATTAAGGTGGCGGTATACCATTTAGTGCGCACAAAAATGCGCACTGTGAATATCGTTAGGCGGCGGCAACATCTGTGCAGAATGGGCGTGGACTTCAGCGTTAAAATGTATTCATTGATAATCATGGCTAATTCTAGTCTGCTTAGCTTCTAGCCAAAAATCTGCACCAGTATAATTATTTATTTCAAGATGGGCTAACCTACTCAAGGCTAAGTAAATTTTGCAGGTGATCTCGAAGCGTTTTGTTGACTCGCGCTGAACATAGCTGTTTTATGCGCTGACAAACATGGGCGTCTCTGGAAAATCAGCCGTGATTTTGGATGTAAACGCGTTTTTCTTAAAATCGAAAAACGTAAATGCAGAAAACTCTTCGACAGCACCTAGAAATGGTTTATAAGAGTTGAATTTTAGCTGGCAACCTTTGCTGCACGGTTAGCCAGGAGAGATTTTTGGCTAGAAAAATGTGTATCCGTACGATGTCGATTATTCCCTGGTGAAGAATATTTTGCAACGTTTCTAGCTGCATTATACATTGAGACACACTCAATGATGCATCAGAGCAAGTTTCACGCTGCTAGCGTTGCTCTGTCATGAGCTGCAGATAAAAGAAAGTTGCTCATTAATATTCATAAACCCGGTATACCGCCACCTTAATGCACTATTGTATTGTGATGCTTTTCAGGAGTTTTTTTACACTTTGACTAATAATAATTATTACGTTGCTGTCATAAATAAATAAAAAATGATTTTATTTTTCAGCTGGTTGAGAAATGCTTGAAGTGTAACCAAGAAGTACTGTTTGACCACTTAAGGGATCATGCAAAGAGGTAAATAATATGATTACAATTTTGTTGACAACTTATTAAGGTGGCATAATATTATTATAGTGCAAATCAAAATCATTAACTAATGGCTTTATAATAAATTATTACAAATGACAGTTGCAATGTTAGTATCTCTACAGTCTGCACCTGGCACAAGAAATAAAACTAGCTGTCTGCACCTTGCTTAAGCTTGATACTGATCACATACAATGCTTTCTATGAATTTTCTGACTTTCTATTATGCAGGTGCACAGGCTCACCAGGTGTATTGGAATCATCAAATAGGTATCAATTTAACAATGTTAACACTTTGCGCGCGGGTTAATTTTTGCATTGATCCACCCACTACGCGGAATTATTGAACCGCGTGGTCACTAAAATGGCGTTCTGGAGAAGGACGTTGCTGTGGGACGTTTTGCGTTGCTTAGCGCTTGTTTACTCATTGAGAACAGTCAACAACGAACCATAGCAACCTCTGTGCGTCATTCTGAAGCTAAGAGAAGTGTCTGTACGCTCGAACGGAGAGTCTATCACACTATCACGGACGATCGTCTGAAAGCTATTGGTAAGCAATGTGTTTCCTTAGCTTTTACGTTGGTTTTGTATGTAGTTAGTGTGAAACTGACTATAGATAGTATGTTGATCTATTTATGCATGGATAGATGAATGTACAAGTAGTAGCATTACAGACATGTGTTAGTTATTTATAGTTAGCTAGTGTGTGGTATTTTTCAAAGCATGGGTAAGGACATAGAGCTGGTTTAGTGCCACATGTAGCACAAAAGTAACTGCTTCTGTGTCTCTCCTCTTTTTTACTGCAGACCACACAATTGTTGGGCTCTCGCTTGCCCATCACGTGTGACTTACCATCCAGTCGCTCTGGGTCTCCGGCATAGGCTTCTCTAGGTCTTTTGCGAGGACGACCGGGAATACGTCGAGGTGGTGCCGACATGATATGACGAGCTGCGAGGGAGTCAACAATTTGCCGTCTGTAGCTGAGGTGACTCATAGTCTGTCTTGTGCTGCTCTTGAAAAGTATGTAGGAGTTGACCACTGTCACTTCTAGGAGCCAAAAGTAAACCTTACGCCACCACTTCTTGCACTTTCGGACGAATGAATAGTATACAGTGCATTGGTCCGCCCTATCCACTCCATTCATGCACTGGTTGTAGTGGTGTACAACAGTTGGTTTGGTCATTTGTCGTCCTGTTGTTCGAGACACTACCTGGCAACTCTTAGCTGTGTCATCTGAAGACAGCATCACCACACTGCTCTTCTTTTTTGCTGCTCTCCACTCTACGGCTAAGAGGTTTCCGTCACGAAATGCTCTAACTTCGTCATCGGACAGTCGTGTGGGATTTCTGATCGCCTCAGGTAAGCCAACCCTATTTCTCATAGCTGTCCCTGTAAACGCTGTGCCCTTGTCTTGTAGCGTCTTGGCAAGAGGAATACTTGTATAGTACCTGTCCGTGAAAACATGGTGACCTCTCTGCAGATATGGCTCCATCAAGTGAACTACCACTTGAGTTGTCAAGGGCAGCTGTCTCCACTCATCACTCACCACTTCAAGTGTTTCTGAGCCAGTGTACAATAGTATGTTTACCACATACCCTTGATCACTGTCAGCGAGTGTGAATGCTTTGATCCCGTACTTTACGGGCTTCTTCGGCATGTATTGCTTGGGACCAAAGCGTCCACGGAAGCCTACCATGGTCTCATCCACAGCCACACACCGAGATGGAGAGTAGTTGGCTTGATATCTCGGAACCAGAAGATCCAGAAGAGGCTTGATCTTGTCGATTCTTTTAGCTTGTATGCCGTCTTCTTCGTGGCTGAGATGAAAGAACCAAAAAATGACTTCAAACCGATCTCGTGTGAATACACGTGAGAAGAAAGCCGTTCTTGTCACCCATGACGTGCTCCAATAATCCTCGATGGAGGGCATCTCAATAAGCCCCATGTTGAGGATGACTGCTAGGAATCCTTCCATCTCTGTCACAGTAACAGGAAACCACTTATTGAATCGTGAGTTTGACGTTAGCCGATTTTGTAATCTCAATTCTTCAATACGTTTAGCGGCATACCTACAAGATCAGAAATATCACACTTGATAGCGACTAGTCTACCTTACCTGTTAGTCTCCTCGACAAGTAGATGAAGAACCTCATCATCAAACAGATGTCTGAAATAGACCACTGGATCTGGCTGAGGTAAGCTGCATGTTGATCCAACTGGTTGTGTATGTGTGAATAGTGATGCAAAAACATCAGTAGCTGTATTGATTTCCTTCCAGGGATCAGGTTGTGGACTACTGCTCTGCTCTGCTCTGCTGCTGTTTTCAGCACTGCTTCTACCACTACTCTGTCCTCTTCCTCCACTCCGTCCTCTTCCTCTACTCCGTCCTCTGCCTCTCCCTCGGCTCTGTCCTCTCCCTCGGCTCTGTCCTCTCCCTCGGCTCTGTCCTCTACCTCGGCTCTGTCCTCTCCCTCGACTCTGTCCTCTCCCTTGGCTCTGTCCTCTACCTCGGCTCTGTCCTCTCCCTCGGCTCTGTCCTCTACCTCTGCTCTGCCTCCTGCTCCTGGTCTGTCCTATGCCTCTACTTGGTGTGCGTTCTCTGCTACCTCTACTCGATCTCTCAGGCTCACTGGGTGTGTCTGATGCTAAAGAAACGGACAGCAAAATAATTTTGAAATTTCAGTTTATGTATTGTTGCATTACTTGCTGTATTGAATCTACTTGGCGAGGATGGACGCTCTGGAGTTGAAGGTGACTGGTCATCAGCGATAGGAGCATCGCTCAGGAGGGCTTCGTCATCACTAGTCAGCGATGGGAAAGGGAACTCAGGGTCATCTTCGATCTCGGACTCGTCTTCCGAGTCGAGTACGGACGAAAACAGAAGATCAGAAGCTTCTTCAGCAGTGTAGGTAGCTCTACTAGCCATTGGCAACTCGGTAAATGACAGCTGCTACCCTAGCGCCTGTTGAGAGAAGCGTGATTGCGCCTGGTATGCCACTACAGCTGATCGACATCTTCGTCATCTTTGTGTCAGCTGACTAGCTTTGTGTCGCTTCTGCTTCTAACGCTCGACGCTACTTCTGACGAGTTAGCCCACACAAGTTGAAGAACTGAACCTTAGCAATGTTGTAACAATACTATTATGTTGAAAAGAGACAAGAACCATGTGTGTGCTAGTGATATATGGAGATATGCTGCTTTGCCAATAATTATATTGGCTCCTCGCGTTGCATGGGGTGGGGTCAATTATTAACTTAAGCCATTATAATGGCTTCTCGCGCGCAAAGTGTTAATAATTATTTGTAGCCCAGGCGACCGTAAGATCAAAGGCGCCGCTCGGTGGTTATATCTCGTATACCATAGGAAATACGTATATTTTCCAGGAAGTGACGTCACATAGCAACACCGTAGCAACAAGATGGCGTCGTCGAAAAACGCACGCAAGATTACACTGCCGTCTTTCAGCAACGCGCTGTCATTCGCCTCTGGTGACTTCTATGGAGGCTCTACTACCTTGAGCGCTTCGTTTAGCAGCATTCTCGAGCTTCCTGGGCTACAAAATGGTTAAACCATGGCACCTCGGCGGTACACGATATAACCTCGGGGGTTAATTTTACTGCCCTCGTGCGCTTCGCGCCCTCGGGCGGTAAAATTAACCCCCTCGGTTATATCGCGTACCGCCTCGGTTGCCATGGGTTAACCTATACAACAAGTAGCTATATATTCTGTTTTTTATTCAGAATAACTGACAGTAACAGTGGTTGTGACTCTTCCGGTGACTCCTCTTCAGATGATGATTGGTTTGTATAACACAATTAATAATTATTAATTCTTCTTTAATTTTTAGGCCGTCAATTACTAGATTATCGTCAGCTATTGCTGGGCCGTCATCAGTGTCGTCAGTTGCTGGACCATCATCAGTGTCGTCAATTGCTGGGCCGTCATCAGTGTCGTCAATTGCTGGGCCGTCATCAGTGTCGTCAATTGCTGGGCCATCATCAGTGTCGTCAGTTGCTGGGCCATCATCAGTGTCGTCAATTGCTGGGCCATCATCAGTGTCGTCAGTTGCTGGGCCGTCATCAGTGTCGTCAATTGCTGGGCCATCATCAATTGCTTTCCGACAGTTGTCAGGTTCTGGACCGTAAGTCACACATGCATACATTTAAATGTGACTACACACACGTGCGTTGCGTTCGTCATAACACATTTTCATTTCAATGTGATTGGTACATCAATTACGATAATGTGCAAGAAGATGCACATTAATTTTATCACTGATCAATTAACTCTAGACTAGCTAGACTAGATGTGGTTATCTCATTTAAAGTTATTTTATGGCTTCCGTTGCTACCTTAACTTCAAACGCATGTTATTTCATATCTGTATGTCTCAGCTTACTCATTCCTTGCATGCCAGCTCACAGCAATAGACACCTTCTTCCTGCAAAGTACAGTACAGCTATGGAGGCAAAGTAATGGCTGGTTTTTGTCTGAAATTTTCAAACACAAGCCTGCAGCGTGTGTTGCAATGCAGCCAGTCTCATCTTCCCAGCAGCTAGTCAGGGTTAGTGCAGAGGGACTTTGAAGGGATTTTTACTTTTTGTAAGTGATAATAAGTAAACACCATTGGAAAAGATTGGCTCTTACCTTCAAGAACGACGCACGATAGTTTAACATATCTCTATGTTGTGGCTGTGTTATACTACGTTCACACTATGCGCTATAACTGAACCGGACTGTGTGACAACATACAAAATGGCATCCTCACTACGATGTCATAGAAATTATAATACTGTAACTTGAGTGAAGCATACTTTTGTTTGTTCTCACTTCGTTTTAGCTTCTCCTAACTTGAGCGCTTCTAGTTAGTTAATAAAAACAGTGACACCGTTTTCAGTGAAATAGACAGAGTCTCTGGTGCAAAGAATGCCTCTAGCACTGTAGTGTTGCCCATTTTGTCGTCGCTTTCACTCCAACCTGCAGGAGCATTCTTCAGCTGCTGGTGCATGGTTTGGTGTTGTGATGCTGTGGTCTAAATAAGTTAGACAACGATTTATCGGCGCCTACTGGATTTATTCCACCTTGGGAACCGAAATAGATGCTATCTGTGCAAATCACACCTCATTCAAAATTGATTTTAAAAAAATCGATGTTACACCTACTTGGTTACGCCCAATTCAAAGTAAAAGCGAGCAGCAGTATCTGGAAACAGCTTCGTAGACCCCACGAATAAGTTCTGCAGCAAACAAGTGGCTGTTCTGAGAGTTATATGACCTGGGTAAGTTTGCATAAAGCAATTGTTTAGCTGTAGCACTGTTTTACGTGCTCAAGCATCCTGAGCTGAGCTCGTAAAACTGTCCTACAGCTAAACAATTGCTTTATGCAAACTTACCTAGGTCATATAACTCTCAGAACAGCCACTTGTTTGCTGCAGAACTTATTCGTGGGGTCTACGAAGCTGTTTCCAGATACTGCTGCTCGCTTTTACTTTGAATTGGGTGTAACCAAGTAGGTGTAACATCGATTTTATCGATTTTGAATGAGACATGATTTGCACCAAAAGCATCTACAGACGCCCTCGCGTTACACGCTCTGGATGTCTATACATTGGTTTCCGCGGTGCTCTAAATCCCATAGAGACCTCGAAACCAGTGTCTAACCTATATTTAGAATTCTGTTGCTAATCCAGCTATACAAAAGCACCAAGATGCCACTTATCGTGTTTCATTGAACACGAATGTATTGCTGCATTGATGACGTACACGTATGAATATCATTATAGTACAACCTGGTACAACACGCATCCGTCAATCCGGTTTTGGGCTGTTTCCAATCCCTTTCGTATTAGATTATCTATGGTGGGGTAAAGAAATTTTATGGCTTATTTGGCATAATCTTGACCTTACCTTCAGACGCTTATTATTTGTTAACTGTATATTTCAGCTCGCTCATTCCTTGCATGCAAGCCCACTTCTTCAGACTGCAAAGTCTTGGTACTACTACAGCTATAGAGACAAAGTTACGGCCACTTTTCATCTTAAAAACTTTCAAATACGAGCTTAGAGTAGTGTATGTTGCAATCCAGCTGGTCTCTTTTTCCCAGAAGCTAGCTGGAGTTAGTCTGGAGGGGGCTTCATAGTGATTTTTGTTTTTGTTTTTTTGCTCCGTTGATAAAATTAACATAACCGAAAATCACTGGCAAATATTGGCTCTTACCTTTGAGAATGACACACAACGAATGAAAGCGGTATTTCAACATATCTCTTCGAAGCCATCTGGCATTCACCCACGTCTTAAGAACATTGCTGTATCCATGGGTGTGGTCGTAAGCAGCAGGGTGTTATTTGAAAAGATTACATTGACAATGTGTCTTTGTATATACTTTCTCAATAATAATATTATGGTCTAGTCTTCAGCACTGTACTGTTAGTCAACTCTCCTCGTGTTTTCTGGCAGTGTAGGATGGTTGCTTTATGTTGGCTGAGTGTGTATATAGCAGTGAGTATTTCTCTTCGGTCGCTGCGTTACTGGTTCACACATGAGTTGATAACCAAAACTCAACAAGAATAGATTACAGCATCAGAACACAGCATCAGCAGCAAGAGAGTAAAGAGCACAGCAACACAGAGAGAGATGATACAGACGAACTAGTAGAGTGCAGTTTGCTTGTCTATCGATAGTCTTCGACCATATCAAGTTTCAGCCGCTCAGCGTTAGCCATAGCGGAAAGATGATCTCGCCCAGTGGCGACCAAGCGCGATCTGTTGGGAACATTTTCTTTAGTTGTGTGAAGAGTACGAAGCTAAAACTGCTCCAGCAAGCTCACCTGCTATCTGTGCAAAAACGGCTGGATGGATTTCGCCGAGCTATGCTCGTACGCAGGAGCCCATAACAAGAAGGAGCATCCAACCTATGACCAAAATCCTAAACCCCTTGTAACAACTGCCTATTAGATTTACATTAGCACAGGTGTGGCCTTGTAAATAGGGGATGGTCTTGTGCCCCATATATGGACTTCCTATTTCAGAATTTTGGTCATAGGTTGGTAGCGAGGAAATGTATTAGTGTTGGACTCTCCTTCTTGTTATGGGCTCCTGTCATACGCGATACTACAGCTGTGTGCTGCCCCAGCAGCACGAGTGCATTGCTGTAGTAGTATCGCGTACGAACATAGCTCGGCGAAATCCATCCAACTGTTTTTGCACAGATGGCAGGTGAGCTTGCTGGAGCAGTTTTAGCTTCGTACTCTTCATACAACTAAAGAAAAATGTCCCCAACAGATCGCGCTTGGTCGCCACTGGGCGAGATCGTCTTTCCGCTATGGCTAACGCTGAGCGGCTGAAACTTGATATGGTCGAAGACTATCGATAGACAAGCAAATTGCACTCTACTAGTCTGTCTGTACAAATACCCATGGCCAGAAAATAAAGCTACTTGCTAAAGTCATGAATATCATTAACTCAGGTATCCTGCCACCTTAAATACAGAACTGAACATGTGCAACTAGAATGTTTCCCAGTCTGAACCACTACACTAATTTACAAGAACTGTTAAACATGTCCACATAAAATATACCATTAAGCATACTGTTAAACAACCAAGCTGATTAATTACTAACTAGTTAAAGCACCTTCTGCTCATGCAATACGGGAATTATTGTGCGAGACCGACACCCCGAGCGCAATAATTCCCGTATTGCACGAGCGATGGTGCTTTTACTGGTTTGTAGCACAACAGTCTGCCGCTGTCGCTAGATCTTTGTGCCCGGGCGACTTTTTCTTGAGGTCAAGCCAATGTCAGTCTCCGCCCACAGCGAACCCTCAGTGCTATAACTTCCACTGCAGTGCTATAACGTCAACCGCAGTGCTATAACTTCCAAACAGGTTTACATTATGGAATTTATAGAACGGGCGGCGCCTTTGATACGCCCGCGCAGAGTGCTACAAAAGATAGTATTATTCCAACACTCCCACTTAATTAATCAGCTAACAGTCCTAGTTTCATACACTAGTTTTCAAACCTCTTCTTTGCTAGCTGGCTTGGTAAAGATGTCTGCAAACATGTGTTCAGTTGGACAATATTGTAGATCAACTGTTCCATTACTCAGTGCTTCTCTGATGTAGTGGTAACGAATATCGATATGCTTAGTCCTCGCTTGCACTGATTGATTCTTGGCAATGTGCACAGCTCCTTGATTGTCTTCCATTATTACGATTGGATTTTCAGACAGAGAATGGAAGTCAGATAGTAGCCCTCTTATCCATGTAGCTTCCTGAGTAGCTCTACTCAAAGCAACATACTCGACTTCTGCAGTAGAAAGACTCACTATTGGTTGTTTCTTTCTTACAGCGCCTCCACTTATCAGAAACAGATTTCCACTTGTAGAACGTCGATCATCCACATCACCTGCAAAGTCAGTATCAGAGTATCCAATTAACTCTCCACTTTCTGACTTCTTGTATGTGAGTACGATGTCCAAAGATCCCTTGAGGTATCGTATGATCCTCTTCGCCACGGTCAGGTGTGCTTCAGTCGGTCGTGAGCAATACTTTGAGATGACTCCCACTGCTTGAGAAATGTCTGGTCTTGTACCAATAGCAGCATACAATAGGCTTCCAACCATCGACTGGTAGAGAACCGGATCTATTGTCTTGCTCCATTCATCATCTTTACACAATTTGACATTTGGATCTGCTGGAGTAGACACTACCTTGGCATCTTGAAGTCGATACTTCTCCACCATCTTCTGGATATACAGCTTCTGGTCCATCTTGAGTGACTCTCCACGTTTGTACTTGATGCTGACTCCAAGACAGTAATGCAACTCTCCCATGTCCTTCATCATGAAGCGAGAATGAAGAAGTTCCTTGATGTCCTTCAGTTCCTCCTTAGTCTGTGTTGCAATTATGAGATCATCCACGTAAGCAGCAATGATACTGCTATCCTTAACGTAAATACAAGGATCAGCCGAGCTTTGGCTGAAACCTATTGATGTCAAGAACTGGGTCAGAGCAATGTTCCAGCATCTGGGTGACTGCTTCAGACCGTAAAGTGACTTCTTCAGCTTGCATTCAAGATGCTCTTCTCCCTTACAAGTGTAGCCTTCGGGCTGACTCATATAAATATCCTCTTCTAGGATCCCATTGAGAAAGGCAGTTACTACATCCATTTGATGAAGATACAAGTTGTTCTGTACGGAAGAACTCTGATCGACTGGTAGCTTGCCACTGGAGAGAATGTCTTATCATAGTCAATTCCAGGCTTCTGGCCATATCCCTTTGCTACTAGTCTAGCCTTGAAGCGATCCACTTCACCATCACTTGTGTGCTTGACTTTGAAGACCCACTTGCAACCTATGGGCTTTCTTCCTGGAAGAAGCTCCACTAAGTCCCATGTCTCACTCTGAATGATTGAGTCGTACTCAAAGACTCTCACCCAAAGACTCACAGACTCTCAGATTTGCACCCAAAGACTCTCAGATTTGACACATCTGGTTTTCTTCCACTCCATACTTCCAAGTGGTGACTTGTTTCCTTTTAGGGCAGTTGTCAGAGTGCGATTTCGGATGTAGGCAGCAGCTTCCACAGCTTCAGCCCAATACTTGTCTGGTAGTGACGCATGTGTCATCATTGATCGAGCTGACTCCATCAATGTTCGATTCATTCGCTCAGCTACTCCATTCTGCTCAGGACAGTAGGGTACTGACAGTAGGGTACATCTTTCCTGGGTACTTTCTTGAAGATAGCTTTCAAACTCCTTTGACTAGTATTCTCCTCCGTTGTCACTGCGTAGAGTACCAATTCCACGATCACAATCAATTGATACCCTTGCTTTGAACTCTTTGTACTTCTCTGGAACTTCCGACTTGTTCCTCAGAAAATACACAGCACCTCGAATAGTCATCAATGAATGTGACAAAGTACTTGTGACCACCAATCGACTCAGTAGGCATCGGTCCACAGATGTCACTGTGTATCAGTTGCAGTCTCTTCTTTGACCGAATTTCTCCAACTGGTTTGAAAGACTTACGCGTCATCTTTCCTGCCACACACCCCTCACAGAATGAGAGTGTAGCACCTTTAGGTAGTCTAATCTCTGCTGCTAGCTTCTTCTGTGCCATTTTCCTGATGCATTGCTCGCTAGCGTGTCCCAGTCTAAGATGCCAGGTATCGATTGTGCTCACTTGTGATGCCGTTGCTGCTCTCTCGGAGCCAATCGTTACACAATCAAGTTGATAGAGCTTGTCCATTATTGTTCCCATACCACAGAGCTTTCCGGTGTGGTTTCTGATCTAACATTGGGTGTGTCCAAACTTAAAGTGAATTACTGGTAGACTGGTGGTCTGTTTTCATTTGTAAACTATATTTGTCCGTAAAATGTATGGATAATGTTCATGTGAGCCTCTACTTGAATTTCTTACTCCATCTGCATCGAATTTGCAGCCAATACACAGTAGCCCCTTAAAACTGTAGTCTTGACAGGAAAGAAGTTTTGATATATCACCTTGCAAGTCTTTTCAGTTGATGATATAGGGTGGCTGTCCATCCAGCCAGTGGAAAAGTGTTTGTTATCACAAGAGCAGATGTGCTAGTGTTCAGTAGTGACGGCACCAAGAAATGTATAGTGAGTAACGAAGATAGAAATTTTTGTAGTTTGGAGACTTGCTATTTGTGATCGACCATGCTGCTATCGTTGTGTGCTAAAGTATTATTTTGCTGGATAATTTCTTGGTCGCTTCAATATGCTAATGTCAGGGGAAATCCCAGCAAGGTTCTTGGTATCTCAACTGCCAGTAACTGATGACAGATAAATACTACTGCTGGAGAATTTGTGTCTTTTCAGAGTTCATCCTCGACTTATGATATAGCAGTTGACGTCGACAACACTGGTTTGGTTCACACAACTAGTTAGTCCCTGTAAGTAATAGAAGTCAATTTGGAGAACCCATTTACTGCCTTGTTTGTTTAATTGTGACCATTTCAATGGAAGAATTTAATTATCGTTAATTTTATGGCTATTGCTTGGAAAAATAATGCTCAGAAAAACAATGGGTGCATGTGTCTTTGTATGCACACGAGTGAATAATGAAGATTTTATGCTTTACTTTGATGATGTTTAAAAATTAATTATGATGCTGGCCAGGTAACCTGACTGGCATATAGACAGTTGCATGCAACCACAACTGGCAAAACAGCACCATTTTTACTGCTTCTAGAGTCGAGGCTATGTCTACCATTTTCTTAATAAATTCATTCAGATTAGCTTTCTGGCTAGCATCTTCGAGCTATAATGAATGATCTATCATGATGCAATCACGGCAAATCAATCACATGCATGCATTGATTTCTTCTTTATACAAGGAACACATTGCTCTTTTACAAGGGATCCTGGCACTATGATCAGTGTTGTAGCTAAACTGATCTCTTCCGACCTCTACCAATTCATGGTTTTCAATATTAAGTGACCATTGATGGTCATCTCCACATGTACTAGTTAGCAGTAGGCAAAGAAACTTCAGCTCTGTTCATCCTCCGTCAGCGTTCTAAAGGAACACTAGCTCTCTTAAAGTCTCTTTGCTCTTCATTTTCTGCTGAATGGTATTATACTTCTAAACCAGTGTTCTTCAGCTTTCATTTTTGTGAACAAACATCTCACCCAGTGAAGCTTTTCTCGTTTTATCAACGACCTGCCATCAATTGTGGTTCTCCTTATCCTTGTCTTCTCATCAGTGTAAACTTAATCTTGGCTTCCTTTTGGACAGAGTTTCAATGATGATGATGAAGGAGCTGAATCATGTTGGTAAGCAATGGCCATTGACATCATAGGTTGTCAAAGCTACATACCTCATGGTAGGGATATTATAACTCTTTAATGTCTGAAATTTAAGTTAACCTCGTGAATGCTGACCAATTCTCCTGCAAGTTGAAGCTTGTTGCATGATATTTGCGATGCCAAAGAGACCTTTAGCAGCAACAGAAACCAAGTCTAAGGTGGTCAGCCAAAGCTCACATGTTGCCCGTTTTTTTCGTCTACTTTCTTCAGAGAGCCTGGGGTCTTGGTGAACAAACTGAACACAACAAAACCTACACAAAAATTATGCTACCTATGCCACTAGTGCAATTGGTATCTATTTAGGCCTAAAATGCAGCCAGAAGTGAGTGTTTCCAGAAATAAGCGATTTTAGGCCCATAAAATGACGCCATTTCGTTTTGAAATCCGTATCTAGGCTACGCCTCCTTGTGCAGGTCTGTATACATAATTGGAGTGCAACTTAGTGCAAATCAATGCTGCACTCAGTGAGCAAGTGCGTGACGGTGTGCACTGCGCTGAGAACCACTACTATAACTTTAAATTGCCAGTATGGCAGTATGGAGCTAATGTTGGTGTAGATTCAAATCTTCACATCTAGCTCAGTGTGCAGCCTGCCTGTGCTGCCAAGAGTTAGACTGATACTGTAGTTGTATTAGCACAAGTACAATTTTAAATGTTGTATTGACTGAAAAAGTAAAAGGAAGTAAACAAGATTGGAAAGAAAAGAGTGTAACGATAGTAGTCGTGATGCTACGTGATGCTAGGTTATGGGATACCGTCCGCTTAGTTACGTGTCGTAACGGTGCATCTATTATAGCATACAATTACATTGTGCATGCCTTTTTTTCCTCACAAGATTTTGATCTTCGTATAGCTAGCCCAGTGCTGCTTTGTGCTGCAAAGTATAATCTTTAGCACCTTGTCGAGGGACTGAAACTGTCTTTGTTCCAAGATCGATCGTGGTTCCGGAGTTGTCTGTCTTTGTTCCAAGATCGATTGTGGTTCCGGAGTTGTTTCACCTTGAACACGTGCAGGTGTGATTATTGCTGCAAGATTTGTTGGTTTTTCTTAGTTTTCTCGGCAACGAAATAGAATTGTATAGCGCTGATAGTTTCAGTCCCTCGACAACCTTTCAGTGCTCTGTATGCCAGAAAAGCAGTAGCAAAGATCGTACCCAAGTTTCTAAATCTTGTGGCAAAAATTTGAACGTGCAACTCGCTGTATCTCTGCATGTGCGTAAATTACAGCTGCGCTGATTCTTGTGCACAAAGCTGTCTATACAGGCTACTGACTGGATAACTGTCAAGGTTCTGTGCAGCACTGGCACGTAGGGAAAGACAGCTAAAGTTTAGAAAGTTTTAACGTAAGCCACGCCCACGGCCGGTATCCCGTAACCAGATTTCACAAAACCCTCAGCGTGTCTCATGCACATTGTGGTACTGTCAGCTGCTCTATTGTTGCTTAGGCTGCTAGTTGCTTGCAGCAGTAGCTAATCAGTACCCATTCATGCATGTAAACAGAATGCAATGAAGTGCTGACCACAAGGTGTGTCAGGTGGGCGTCGCCATAAATGCACGTGAGTAAATAGCCATTGCTATAGGCTTTGATAAGCTTTTTCTTGAGATGTCTACGCACCCCCAAAGCTGTCCTGCAGTACAACACGAACCTACAAGTGCCTAGGCTGCTAACTATAGGCGTTTTTGTCCTCAGAGAGGTGCAAGATGGCCGTGAAGGTGAGTCAGCCATAACTCGATCGAGAATGAAAGCATTTTAGCAAAATCCATGAGTCACATTGCAAGCCATTGTTGTGCTTAGCTTCCCTTAACCGACTTGCAGAAGTGAGCACTGATCTCTGTAGCTCGATGGACAGAACGAACGAATGACAAAGCAAGTACCGTAACCCTCGCGCATGTGCGCTGAGGGTTAATTAACCGCTTTTGATAGCGTGGTTAATTTAGGGAGGTAGCAACTATCGTTATACTCTAAATCTTGTTAACTGCTTTTGATGTTTTATTACTTGTAGTTTTGATGATGAGACTGTTCCAATGTCTGACAGGTATGATGAAATGCCATAACACAACATATCAGTCAAACTGCATTCCATTTTTCAGTGACAGTGATAAAGACCTTGCAGTTCCACCCAATTACATGCGATTGATCACTGAACCTAAAGAAATTAGGTTTGTGAAAATTATTGTTGAAAACTTGAGTATGTTAGCCTCATACTTCTTGAAAATGATACTGGTGCAAAACAAGCTACATGTATCTGCACATGCTCTCCTAACTCTGCTTTTATTGGGTAATGATTCTGTATGCATCTTTGAGTGACGCCCAGCTGATTATTACGTTGTAGCTATCAGTGATTGACCAATCAGATTACCCAGTTGTTGGGTTATATTTCTCATATGACCTGCACGAATTCTCCTATGACCTGCGGGTTTTCATATGACCTGGCTGCTAGTTGCTAGGTTAGCTACTACTTTGAAGATGGAAGCAAGTTGTATGCGCACGAGAGCAAAGATGACAAGTGCAGTAGCTAGTGTCGAGCAGAGCTACGTTGCTGGCGAGCTACAAGAGAGCAATCGAGCACTAGGATCGGCTTAGTTCACCACGTTTGAAACGGTTATGTCATTTTGTCCCGCCCTCCAATAATTATTATACCATACTTCAATGTTTCTGACCAATTAGTTACCTCAATTTGAGGTGATTTATTTCACTTATTACACCGCAACGTAGAATGGACTTTGCTCTGCCCACAAGATGGCATCTCCCGTTTGTGAACAAAACAGTTATACTGTCATAGCATAGAAAAAATATTCGATTCACGCACTTACACTTCATAGTTAGCTTCTCCATGCTTAAGCGCTACTAGTGAGACCCAAAGTAGTGCTTCTACACAGCTGAAAGATAGTAAACTGAAGCGTCGTCGCTAACTTATGGATTCTAACGACGTGCTCTTGTACGATCGTTGCTCGATGATAGAAACAGCAATACTACTGGCTTCTCGCAACAGTAGAGGGGTTGTTTCAGTGCTTGGCAAGCTTACCTGAGAGCACAGTATGGTATAAATACCTTATAACATGAAACGGTCAGGCAATATGAGATTTAAATCACCTTAGAAACCGAAATAGACGCCCTCGCGCTACGCGCTTGGGACGTCTATACCATCGGTTTCCGCGGTAATTTAAATCTCATATTACCCTCCGTTTCATGGTATAACCTATATTTGTACCACACTCCAATGAAATTCTAGAATTTGATTCATCATTTAGTGGAAAATATAACACGTATTCTTCCGCGGGAACTCGTATTCATACAAAATTGCATATTTGTTTTTGAACTAAACAGTTATACTGCCGTGTCTCAAAAAAAGATTCAAATCACGCGCTTCCTGTAAACTGGATAATTCCCTCGTAGGGGTGATATAACTATTACATATATCTGTTGTGCGCAAACAATGGATCGGGACAATCCATGGATTACGTAGTCTAGCCGCTAGCCCTATTTTCGCTAATAATTAATGGGCGGGGTCACGGCAAGGCGAAAATAGGGTCTAGCAAAACTCGCAAGTCAATGAGTTTCAACTGACCAATCAGATTTTTCGTGTATATAGTAGCCCCAAAATGTTAAGGAGAAGGCGTGTACACGTGGTTTTCATTGCCATGTCGGTGTGTCAACAGTTAGCCGCTGCTATTGAAAGGAAAGATTCAATCGTGAATGACTCGCTTACTAGTAGACGCACGGAGGTTGTTGGAGTTACCATACCCGGCTGAGAATAACTGTGAACAAGGCTCTGAGAACCACGGTGACTCAACTTTGTTAACAGCTGTCTTTTAAGCTCGTCAAACTGCTGTTTTAGGCTGTTGAGACGAAGAAGTGTGCTTCTACAGTGGTGACACACGCTGTTGGTACTGAGATCTTCCTCCAACAGACTATTAACAACGTCTCCTAAATGTGTGCGCTGTCCAAGGCGGTCGTCTGACAAACGGTATGCTCTTCTAGGATCAACTAATTCTTCCTTCTTTGCATATTCCACACGCCATTACACTTTGACAGCAGCAGACTCAGCGCGTGCAGGCTGTACTGTGGCTAGTGCAAAACCCGCGAGCCCCACCCGCCACTTGAGGTAAGTGGTCGTGAACACTCCTTCTCAACATCAAAGAAACTCGATTTCGTGCGAGTTTTGCTAGACCCTATTTTCGCCTTGCCGTGACCCCGCCCATTAATTATTAGCGAAAATAGGGCTAGCGGCTAGACTATGGATTACGCAGCCCAAAGTAGGGATCCGTGCTTTGCGCGGGCAATCCATGGATTGGAATCCATGGAATCCATGGACCTCTTGCGCTATCCATGGATTGCGCAACCATGCACACATGTTCGCCACGGTATCAAGCGTTCAGCTCAGGGAAGTCGTCATGGCAGACAGGAAAGTTTACATCACCAACTCGTTTGTAGAGAAGAAGACAGGGAGCAAACCTGCGGCAAATTTCTTTAGTTCACAAACAATCTGTATGCACATGCATGCATAACCAAGTCATGCATGCTGTCTATTCAGGTGTCTTCAGCTAGTTATGACGATAAGTATAGTACAGGAGTTCATCAGGTATTTAACTGCACTTATTACTGACACATGCAGATTAATGCAATAGTGCTCTGGCTGACAGATATGCTGGAAAAATCAGGCAGTCTT
Organism: Haliclona indistincta; assembly: GCA_964017065.1. Taxonomy (NCBI): domain Eukaryota; kingdom Metazoa; phylum Porifera; class Demospongiae; order Haplosclerida; family Chalinidae; genus Haliclona; species Haliclona indistincta. Next base: position 4,840,875 of record OZ024789.1, read on the forward strand.
CGGACCAGTGCAGTTTTTTCGTCTTGCACACGATGTTCTCTTTAGAAAATGATTATAGTACACAAAAACTGTCTATTACATCAGTATAGCAAGCTGTATTGTAATTATTATCATCAATCACTGCCTTGCTGCCTATAGACTCTATAGCCGTATTTACTAAGTTTGCTGCCATGTGGCAGAGCCTATTTCGGCTTCAGTGGCAAACTGACGCATGGTCACGTTTCGTTCATACAGATCGAGTCCGCTAGGCCGCGGCTGCTTTGGAGCATCCATCGATTGTTTGTCCGAAATCCATACTTTGAGTCCCTCGTTTGCGCGATCCATGGATTGAGCGGGCAATTCATGGATTGTTGCGCAAAGTACGGATCCATACTTTGGGCTGCGCAATCCATGGATTGTCCCGATCCATTGTTTGCGCACAACATATCTATTTGAGATCCATTTATATTATGCATTTGCTGTATACATTTTATGAAATTAATACATTTTTTAAATTGTTAGAGATTACATGACCAATGATGACAATGTGGTGCAAAGATTTTCTCCTTTCCTACCATTCCAGGAAGACAAGTTAGTTTTGCATTTTAAAGGCATGTGAACCTGTAACCTGAACTCGGATAGCGTGCATTCACACTCAATCCAATTTTTGGCGAATCCTGAATTTACATGTCAATTATTAGAAATTATAGTAACTTACTAAGTGATGATGAAGTTTGTCACCTCCACCTCCGCAGTATTCTCATCCGATGATAAGTTGGCTTTAGCCTTGTGTACTGGATTGGGGAATTTGGAATTTGTCAATCATAAATTATTTTATTATGCCCATTGTGACCATTGTGGTTAACATGTGTACAGTGCAACCTCGATTATCCGGACAGCTTTGGTCACGGAGAATGCGCAAGGGGTCCGGATAACCCAAATTGTCTGGATAACAAAAATCAAAATGGCTGCCGTCCAAAAGGTGGCAAAGCAAGCTGCTGAAGCATAGTTCGTCGAGAAAGTACTCTCTAATACTCTCTAGTACTCTTATATTCATAAAATATGTAGATACCTTATTATCCGTAAACAAGCCTTTTCGACGAGTCCGGATAATCGAGAGTCCGGTTAATCGAGGTCCGGATAATCGAGGTTGCACTGTATACTATTTCACATTACTTAGATTGATGATTATTGGCAGATGTATAATTTGAATTGGTTGTATAACTATAATAAAGTTATAATCTTGGTTACACAGTTGATATATCTAGCTGTACAGTAGTCATGTTGTGTACATGTAAATTATATGTGATGTCATTATGTTATCATAGGACTTCAATTGTGCCACTGGATGCCTTACTTGAAGACCTTCGCAGATCTGCGTTTGAAACTAGTGATAACTACAAGATAATTGTCCGGCGACGACACATCTTCCATGATGCCCTTATAGCTTTTAAAGCAAATAGGGACTGGAAAAGACCATTATCCATTACTTTTTTGGGAGAACCAGCCGTGGATATTGGCGGGCCTTGCAGAGAATTCTTGCGGCTGCTAATTGAAGATGTGTGCAAGAGCTCCTTTTTTGAAGGAACTGATGAATCTAGAGTACCAGTGCACAATGTGGTAGCACTAGAGCAACAAACTTACAAGTACATTGGTAAGCATTATTTTAAGCAATTACACTCACCAAAATAATTTCATATAAAATTTTGATTTAGTCATGCTTCTTTTTGTGCTGCACTTAATTTAACCCTCCAAATGCGGACAGCAGATCTAACCTCTGTTCCTGTTCATTTCACTCACATTAAACGTACAAACTAGTGCTGTAATTGCTGTTAATATGCACTATCAACTTGCACAACGTGCGGGCTTGTTGTCAACATAGATATTATATTGCCTACGCACTGGGATTGGACACTGGGCATTTCCGTGTTGCACCGGAAGTGAATTTTGCCCTTGGATATGGCATGGTTGCAGCATGGTACTTAATACAAAAACTTCCCCGAATCAAAGGAGTTTTGCAATGAGATAACGCTTTGTCTGCATACAGAATATAGCCTATAGCACATTCGAATCATCCAACAGTAGTTCCAAAGTATTGAATTGATCCTGATATTCGTTGTGTTGTGTCCAGAGGTACACAGAAGGTCACTAGCGAGTATGATTCTGCACTGCTGTATACCCTTAGGGTCTGAAAAACATGCCTACACCACATCGATAAGCGTGAATAATTATAGTAACAGCATACACTAAAAATAGTTCATATTTGTAGCAAAGTTCACGACTTTCTGCTGCTAATGTATTATGGCATTTGAGTCAAGCGCAACACGGAGTGCGCACACAAAAATGTATTGTTACTATGCGCTCACGTGAGCGCATAGTAACAATACATCCCAGTCCGTAGGCAATATACTCCAATCCCAGTCTGTAGGCAATATAATATCTATGTTGTCAATGACAAGTGCAGTTAACCACATCCACTTGACGATGTACCAACTGCCGTTCACTAGAATCACTTGCACAGGAGCAAAAACACTGCTTCTTTGGTCAAAACAGCATGTATGAGACAAAGTTAGTGCATGTTTGGCTGCTTTTCATGTAAAGAGGCCCCAAGTTTTCCTGTCGTCGTGGGCCCACCATCCCACACCCTATATCGCCTATCAGCGAAAAATTGATCTTCGAATTTTAACGCCCATTTCCTGTGATGTCAAACTGTGCTGCAATCACGACGAGCAACAATAGTTGCCCGTCGCGTTTGAAGGGTTAACCCTTTAATTATTTTGTTGAAAATTTGACTTGCTCTAAACTGGTGGTTTGTCTTGCAATTTTCTCCACCATGCTGTATGCTAGCTGTACCAAACTAGCACCCTTTTCTCCTGCCATGCCAAAGTTTACGTCGATGTACTAAACCCCAAGTTGGCCTCTCCCACTTCGGAACTGAAGCCACTTAAGTGTTGCGAAATCGTAATTTTTCAGCTAGTTTTGGCCTTCATTTAGCATTGTGAATGATACGAAAAACTGGTGGTGTCCAGGTGAGCAAACAGGACAGTTTATACCATATTCTACATAGTGAGGCGGCACAGCAGAAAAATCGTGCATTTTGTGATAAAAGCATCAAATTCAGTCAAGAGTAAATAATAGAAGAGAGAGTATCGCACTCCAATATACCCCGTCAGGGACACTCTCGGGAAAGTAATGTGACCAGCACGCGAGCAAATTGACATAATCTGATGTTTAACGTTTCTTTGTGGCAGTTTCCTACGTAGCTCCGCCTACACCACGAAGCGAACAGCAGAATGCAGCAGAAGCAGTGAAACGACTCCGCTCCACAGGCAAAGCGAGCAGCCACTCTTTCACCATTATCATTGCCACTAGGCAATGATATGTAGGGGTGACGGCGAATTAAGATGGCGGCTACTCATGTGTGAAAATGAGTTATCGCAAATATCTCTACTGTAATACATTTCTACTGCATTTTAACTATCTCTAAGTGAATCTGAAGTGTAAGCGCTTTTAGGAAGTCTATGAAAGTCGCAGGGACTGCTTACTTGACGGCGGAAATCAAGATGGCGACTCTCAGAGAGGCGCGGCGGATCTTCGCTGTTTTAGCGTTTCTCGAGATTCCAGACATCTAGGATTGATCAGACGATTGTTCTGAGCATGAAAATACCTTTGGCGAAGCCGACAGACGTTTCTAAAGTGGTAAACTAAAATTGCCGCCCACGTGAATTGTTCATCTTCTTTCTTCTTCTTTCAGTAAGCCTAGCGCTGTCCTGAGGAAAAGAACCGCTACCAAACCTGCACCATCGCCATCTGGGGTAGTGCACTCACTTCCTAGATAGGCATCAAACATTACCAGAAGCGAGTAATCCTTGAGAAACATGCTATTGGGACCGTTTTGGACTGCTGGCGACTCCATTAATTAACCCTCTTGTCACCGCTAATCATTGACTCCGCCCACATCAGTTCGAGTTACAGCTGTCTACGTCTTGGTACTGCGCTTAGTCTCTGCTCTGGACGCTTCTGCGCGCAAGCTAGCGGTATGAGAGTTTTGTCTAAAGCTGTAATATACCCTGAGCAACACTGTTCTGTCCGTTAAAATCTCAGATGGCCGATAAGAGCTGACATAGCCAGACGCGATTGTGACCGGATGCTCAAGTACGCTACTGACACCATGCACTGATGCACGCGGCGTATGCTGTTCCTAGGACCCCTGTGTTGTTGACAACTGGACATTGGTCATTGTAAAAGGCTAGAAGCCTCTGAGCGTGTTACAAGACTTTACTAGGCGTGTCTACTCCTCCTACTACAATGCTTGCAGCATCATGTTCAGTGCCACCAGGAGTCCATAATCGACCGCGCCTATTTAAGAGTAGGAGTGTGAATCGCCCACGCTTTAATTGGATTTTCTGTCAGCGAACTGTCGCTAGAGGATATACTATTTTTAGCGCTGTAAGACCGCACCTCTTCAACATGGCACACTTGACAGAGGCATCAGAGCAACTCTATTCACTCGTGAAAGTACCTGGTAGCCTAGCCAGCAGTATCGTAGCGTCGCTAGATCAGCTGTTCGTTTGCCGTTCGGCTATCTGGTCCTGTCGAAGCTGTTTATCGCTCGATCAGACACTTGCTTGGATCCATGAAGGCTGTCGAGGTAGCTGTTCCGTGTGTGTGATATCGCTGCCACTATAAGTATCGACTTGTATACCTAGTACTGCTACATCTCTGGTAAGGAATGGAGTCTCTGAGAAAACAGCTGACCGTATGTTGGATAGCAGCACTGACGTACGATGCTATCCAACATACGGTCAGCTGTTTTCTCAGAGACTCCATTCCTTACCATAGATGTAGCAGTAGGTATACAGGTCGATACTTATAGTGGCAGCGATATCACACACACGGAACAGCTATCTCGAAAGCCTTCATGGATCCAAGTGTCTGATCGAGCGATAAACAGCTTCGACAGGACCAGATAGCCGAACGGCGAACGAACAGCTGATCTAGCGACGCTACGATACTGCTAGCTAGGCTACCAGGTACTTTCACGAGTGAATAGAGTTGCTCTGATGCCTCTGTCAAGTGTGCCATGTTGAAGAGGTGCGGTCTTACAGCGCTAAAAATAGTATATCCTCTAGCGACAGTTCGCTGGCAGAAAATCCAATTAAAGCGTGGGCGATTCACACTCCTACTCTTAAATAGGCGCGGTTGATTATGGACTCCTGGTGCCACTAGTATCTTTGTCTATTACAGTGCTAGGAACTATCATGTTACCTGGACTTGAACTTAATTGTTTACTGTCTGCGTCCTCAAGCTCTCTTACTATTTCACACCTTTCATTAATAATTATTATTCTTGTGGTTGATATCACATGTGCGGTGCACTGCACCATGCTCCTTACTCTCTGAAGAGGCTGCATACCTTCTCATATTCTAGACTAGTAACTGCTGCTCACCGAGTTATAAAATGAGAGTAACGCTAGCATAGAATACAGCTAATAAGTTCAAACTAATAGTGATCAAAAAAGTAACATGAACAAGTAAAGTAAAAAACTTTTAATAAAAAAGTAAAAGGTGTAGGGGTGACGCTTGAAAAAGTAAAGGAACAAGATTGAAAATGGTTGCAAAAGTAAAAGTCCTAATTATCCCTACATTAGCGGCTTGAATTGAAATGGAGGACACAGTCAGATGAAGTAATTGATGGTTGTAAAGTTAGTGTTTGGAGAACACAGTCTAATGAAGTAATCAACTGTTGTAAAGGTGTGGGGAGAGGATTCTGCATTTTTTGCAGGCAACAAGCCGCTAATGTAGGGATAATTGGGACTTTTACTTTTGCAACCATTTTCAATCTTGTTCCTTTACTTTTTCAAGCCTTGTTCCTTTACTTTTGCAAGCGTCACCCCTACACTTTTTACTTTTTTATTAAAAGTTTTTTACTTTTTATAGTTTTATTAAGCACTGGTGGCGAAAAAGAATATCGGGTAGCTCAATTTTCGTGTGCGACGCACTGTGAATGTAGCACATCTTCTGGTGGACTCCCAGGCCAAACTGTGGTACTGGCATCCACCTGCAGGCTCTACATCACGCATTCGACTTGTTGTTAATAAAATGGTAGCTTCCTTTCCTACACTTCTACTTTTTAGTGCTGTTGGATGCACTAAACTACTACGTTGTGACGTCACATTATAAATAATTGACCGGATAAACGTCATCTGCTCGCGTGCTGGTCACGTTACTTTCCCGAGAGTGTCCCTGACGGGGTATATTGGAGTGCGATACTCTTTCTTCTATTATTTACTCTTGATTCAGTACAGTAGTAGATAATAGCACTATAATACACCAGACACATCAACTGTCTAGAATTACTAGCGGCTACGCAAACATCATCAATGCTTTCAGTAATTCTAATTTTTCCATAACTGAAGTTTTGCTTTTTGAATTGTTGAAAATTTTGACGGACATAATTAACCATTAATTAACACCAAGGGTTAAAATTATGGTGTGGCTTAATATTCAAATCTTTTTGTAACACCTTTAGTGACATATATAGCAAGTTTGGTGCTTTTATCACAAAATGCACAATTGTTATTTTTAAGCTGTGTTGCCTTACTAATGCCAAAGCAAGCATTTCCGGGCATCCTGAAGCCCTTAAAATGCCAAAAGCGGCAAGGTGCTCTGCCCCTTCGAACCCCGGGTTAACGGGGGACACCCCCTTTAAAATTTCCCCGCGTGCTGTACGTTTTAGTGGTGAGGCTCGCCAAAAACCACTGAATTTTTACGGTTATTTGTATTCAATTTGGCTTAGTTTCGGAACATTAATTTTAAGGTGGTATGGAAGCGAAGGTGTGAATTTGGAAGAATTTTTTATTTATGTATAATTTCTGAAACATAAAATACTGTGCAAGTTGGAGTTATTATAATGGTTGTTTGAGGTGTGTAGCATGCAATCACAAAACAAGAAGAGGTCCTGAGAATAAGTGTTCATATTATGGTGCTTCAGATACACCCACTGTATTTGTTAATTCTTCTCAAAGCTATTGCCAGAAGCACTGTATGCCAGTATATTGAATAGAATTCTATGGAGAACACCAAGGGCTAACTTTTCAGCAGAGGCCGCAATTGGATCGCCCTTTAGTATCCCGTAAGGCAGCAAAGAAGCAAACTTGGTTCACTTTCTTACAAAGACGCCAGTAGGAGCCTACGAAGAGCGTGGAACTGCGGCTTCTGGCCAAAAATTTAGCACGCTAGTATACTAGCGGGGAATCAATTCTTACCTGAGCCAAGATCGTTCGCGGTATGTTTTATCGCACGTGTATGTTAATATTATTCATAATTTGTGGACGCGTTGCTAGGGCGGGGCACTGCGGTCGTGGCTAGGTTGTGCTGCGGTTCTGACGGCGTCTAGTGGGGCTTGTGGAGGTCAGAATGACTCAGAAGGTTACTGTAGAGTGTCGAGTCACGAAACAAACGATGGATTTTCACAAAGTTTGACTAAGGCCGTGTATAATGTAGCCACTGCGTGTAGCGTGCACAAAGAGTATGGTAACTTTTCTACCGAACAGCACTGTGCAACGTGTTGTTGGTTTCGGACAAAGCAATGATCGGCGCAAACTTAGGGTCTCTCAACCAGGCCAGACCACTGAGACGTTGTACTTACGTAATATGGATTATCGGTCGCGTACACGTAGTTAATTGTTATTGCATTCCATCGCCCACGCATAGCAACCAGTTGGCTAACATTTGTACAACAATATCTTAGCAACCAAGGAGTTTACTTCAATTTCCTTTGAGGATCCTATTTGTATGCACCAACTCTACAACATACTTTAAAATGAAAGAAATTGAAGAGGTCAAATTTCGCTTCCGTACCACCTTAAGCACTTTTCATAAAGTTATGGTGTCTGAAGTATGTATGATGCCAAATAGTGTCATTAGTAAATAAAGGGTTGACATTCTATTAATTTTGTAGTTTAAATTAATACCCAAATTTTTACTAAAATGCCTAAATTTAAGCACCGATTGAAATTTAGTCATATTTTTCTGCTTTTCAAGAAATTGCTTAACCTTTTAACAAAGAAACATGGGTTAAAATCTACAAGAAAAATTGGACAAGATTAAAACAGTGTTATATTCTGTAGGTTAGAAACAACAATAATTTTAATATTTTTTACGGAGTTGGCTATGCTGACAAAATTAATAACTATTTTAATTGTGAAATTTTCCAATGGAGCATTATGATTATTAAATAAAATTTCCAGCCAAGGGAACATGGCTGTTATTTACAATCATTTCTCTAATTATTGCTGTATATTTTCGAGCTAGATGCCATGTTCTTCTCGTCAGTTTACAGAGGGAACCGTTTGTCCTATGACTACCATACTTGGGAAACAAGAAAGTATTACCTTAAAGCTACAAATTTTTACGTGGATGAATATTTGCGGTTTGCTGCTAGTAGGCATTTTACGAGTACTTATTTTTGCGGTTTCATCAGAGAAGGTGTTCATTAAAATTCAAGAAAAGGTGCAGCAATAACTTCAGCTCAGGGTATTCAGTATTTACACAGGAATGCAATCAGAAGCCATGTGTTGACCACAAACTTACTAGGCGTTACTGCACAGCTATTGCACGTGAGTATTACCTGCACGCGCGAGCCTATACAAGAACTTTCTGACCTGGCATGCTGTCTTGTAGTACACACGAACTCGTTAGGCTAGTTATAGAATAACCAGCTATGGGCATTAGAGCTTTCAAGGTTAGTAGATCTCGTGGATTAGACGCGCGTGCAACTGGAACGCACGATCGTTTGACTCATTATTATTCATTAGAGTCAATAAAATTATTTTCTACGGGGTCATAAATGTACGATTTTGTCCTCACTCACAAAAATTGCAAAAATTAGTGCTCGCAAAATTTTGTAGCTTTAAGGTAAATGAGACACTGATAAAGATAGTTTTTTAGAGGCAAGTCTGTTGCGTCTGCTGTGACCACTCATTTGACGCCTGAAACCACGCTGTTTTCAGTTGTGAATCGTTACTAACGTCTTCAGATCAACAATGTTGTTTGAAGTATCAAGAAAGCAGCTAAAGATGATACAGACGGCAGACGCCACGAATCTGTTCAACTCATGTAATCTTCCATGTTTCTCGGCCTCGGTCGTTTCTCTTGTCTAGTACTTCAAACAACATTGTTAGCAAACCTTTGCAGTGTGTCCATGGATCTGAAGATGTTAGTAACGATTCACAACTGAAAACAGCATGGTTTCAGGCGTCAAATGAGTGGTCACTGCAGACGCAACAGACTTGCCTCTAAAAAACTATCTTTCTTTATTAGTGTTCCACTTACTACTTTCTTGTTTCCCAAGTATGGTAGTCATAGGACAAACGGTTCCCTCTGTAAAACTGACAAGAAGAACATGGCATCTAGCTCGAAAATACACAGCAATGAATGGAGAAATGATTGTAAATAACGGCCATGTTCCCTCAGATGGAAATTTTATTCATGCGAGAATAATAATGCATGAGCCATATCTGTTATGAAATACATATTGCTAATTTGTATTCATACATAGGTCAGATGATCGCAGTTTCGATCGTTAACGGTGGCCCTGGACCTCACTGTTTTTCAAAGGCTGTAGCTAATTATATATGTTATGGTGTGTCTAATATGAGAGCTACAATACCTGACGTTCCAGATGGCATTATTCAGGAAAAGTTAAGACAGGTTAGTAATATTAAGAATAGTTCACATTACTGTGGTTGCTTTTATCTTCAGTTGGAGAATGCAGACAATGACGAACAATTTCAGGACTTGCTCCAGTTCTTTGATCGGTTTGAGATCGGGCTGATGGGACCAGTGGCCAAATCTGGCAATGGTAGTCAGACTGTTCAAAGAATTGCTTACCATTATGCTATTGTGAGTTAGTAGTAACTAGTTGACTTAGGATTATGTGGTTGACTTTATGTGCATAATAATTATTATGTACAATATTTATTATAGGCAAGAGTGAAAAGCGAACTGGATGACCTCAAAGAAGGCCTCAAGACACTCAATGTACTAGAATTGTTTCACAACTTTCCAGATACCACAAGACCACTGTTGGTTACAAGTTTAAAGAAACTCTCTGTTGGAGATTTTCAGGAACTCTTTTGTGTCAACTTCTCACAGCCAGGTATAGTCACTCAATCGTGCTTCCTGTAACTAGGCTGTGTCACACACAGTTACCGTTATTAGTCGTGTCGTCATTTTTTGAGGCAGAGCCCATTAAAACGTCACTACAGTGCTTCCAGCTTAAAGAGTAGAATTTTCACATTTTTATTGTTTTATCATAACTTTGTAACTATAGGTTCTATAGCTTTCAGATTTGCTGAGAACATTCACACACCATTCTACTACATGTATCCAAGCAATGAAGAGATTCCATCATTGACTAGCAAAGTTAAGCGACATGCACCAGATTTTTACAGTAGCAAAAGTTTTTAGGCCTGGAAATTTTCATTTCACTTAGTTAAGAATAGCCATTTGTCAAACAGCTCAAGGAATGGTTCAATTTTCAATAAAAGTTGGTCTGGTTGCTTGACTATCTTGCATAACGTTGTACGAGACATAAATACACAGAAAACCGGTGTTTTTGAGAGTCACAAAAGTTTTTAGGCCTGCATTTGCTCATTTTTGCTAGTTAAGAAGACAGATTTGTGCAATGGATAGCCAGATACCTGAATTTTCCACTGGCGTTGGAATTATAAGCGTAGCTTGAACGATGCGTGCGTGCGTGCAGTGAATTGCTCGGCGAACGCCAACGGAGCTACAAGGTATTCGCAGTACAGCTAGCCTAGCAATATCAACGTACAAGAACAGTAAATGTATCTCTAGCCTCGACAAAATGGCTGACCTTCACCGAAAGGTCAGCAGTTTGCACCAAAACGTGCTAGAATTTAGTTAATCAGGTCCCACTAGTATCCGTGATCCGGTAGTGTATAAAGGGACTGAGCTTTCCCGACAGGTGGGTGTGGATCAGGACCTCCAGCTCCACTTCCTGGAAATATCCATATTCTCCTGGATTTAACTTTAATATCCTGGAAAATATCCATATTTTCCTCGGTATATGGGATATGTACCATGCCATTTTCCTTTGATCTTTGGGTGTGGTGGGGTACAATGGACTCTTAACCTCCTCCCCGGGCCCTCCACATATCTGTACAACGGAGAGCCTGGTCACTAATCTCACGTGAGTGCAGCCTAAAAAGTGCAAAAATTAATGAAGTTCAACGTGGGTATAGTAAACCGCACGAGAAATGAACTTGTATCGACAGCAGCTAGCTGTTCTACAGGAGCTGTGGTCTTGGTAACTGGCATGGGCAAGGCAGCGGTCTCTACCAACACATCTTGGGATTAACAGATTAACAGATCCGTTTTTTCGAGTGCCTCATCTAGCTGATTGGCATGTGTCACTGTTTAGCGCCGATCGGAAAATATGAAGCAACATTGCAATGTAAAAAGTGTAGCCCGGGGCATGCAGAACTAATTGCTGTGGCGTTAGCCTACTGGCCGTTGTTACAGTTGCATCCATGATGATCGCTTGGTCTGCACGTCATAAGACGAAATGTTGGGCATGCAGGGCTATCGTGCCCACACGCACTAATTACCTGCCTACCCAAGGTAGAGGTCACGTGAAATTAGCGACCAGGCTCCCAGTCGGAATAAAATACTCTGAGAGGGGTGGAGCCTGGGGACGAGGGTACTGGATCCTCTATTCCCATTGCTTTACAATGGGAAACTGCAGTGCAATATTTTGATATCGCACTGTGGTTTTTTGATATCGCACTGCGGTTTGTTTGCCTGGGAGTGTGCTGGCAGATTTAACGCACGGGCAGTGTCTTTGATCTCAACAGGAAGTGTACAATAAATTATTTTATGGCACTTTAATGTTGTAATAATTATTATTGTGACTTACTCATGTTTAGGAACAAACAGGCGAGAGAAGGAAGAAGAAATCGTGATTTTTTGGTACCAATTATTGTTAGAAATAGAAGGTGAAAATGTATCGATTGTTGTTACCATCCGTTCATTATTATTTTGGTTGTAGACTCTGGTGGGTGTCTCAGTGTGGGAAATCTCAGTGTTTCCCTCGGCGACGTTCTTGCTTTTATTACAGGCGCTTCAACTGTCCCTACCTTTGGATTTGATGACCAACCAACCATTTCTTTTTTAACAGATAAAGAACTACTGCCTCACGCTAGTACTTGTGCCAACACTATTTCTCTACCTGTTGTGCATGCGTCATACAACGAATTCAGGAACAAAATGCTACTAGCCTTCGCAGGCACTGTTGGATTTGGACAAGTTTAAGCCTATTACAGTTTTCATTTATTCATTGCTCATTTCAAATCATGACCGTACTCATTTTCATTCGACTCAAGTGATCATTTACTCATTTGCTCAAGTTTTTCATTTACTCATCAAATCATGACTCATTTCATTTTCATTTGAATCATTTTCATTCAAGTGATCATTTACTCATTTGACTCAAGTGATTGTCTACTCATTTGCTCAAGTTTTTCATTTACTCATCTAATCGTGACTCATTTCATTTTCATTTGAATCAGTTTCATTCAAGTGATCATTTGCTCAATTTCAGTTTCATTCAAGTGATCAAAATATTGACATTGTGGAACCAGCGGTAGTGGGGGCTTTCATATTTACAACCTTCCGGTGTCAAGCATAAACACCAGGGTAGTATGCCTATACTATACTGCCGCGACGATGGAAAAACCATAGTAACACGCTGGAACTTACAATAAAAATCATTATTGGGTTTGGGCATGGGTGTCCAATCTAGTTGTGGACGCGCTCCCGATTGCGTACGCGTGTCGTGTGAACGCGTTGCGAATCGCGTGCCGTGTCATGTATGTACAGTATGTAACAGGATAGAATTTTGTCCCATATGGCGCTCCATAGTGTATACACTGCTTCTAGTTCGGGTAGGTATAAAACGCGGAACGTGGAATGGAATGGAACGCGGAATGGAATATGGAATGGAACGTCAAACAGTAAAGAAAACAGTCAAATTACGACTTGAAAAGAAAAAAGACACTTGCTTTGACTTGTTCAGCTTGCGTACTGCTGCACGCAAAGAGTGGAGAGCGGTAGTGGAGTGTGAGACGCGTTGATAGCTGGTGACAGACTAGTGCAACTGTGCAAGCAGCTCATGATCAGCCTGAGATTTCTGCTTGAGCGTAACTCGTAAGAAATGAATCAGAGGTTAAACTCACTAACTATACAGGCAGAGTTTAGTCTAACAGCGCACGCTGATCTTTACTCTGGAACTAAGTTAACGTTCTAACAACAGCCTTGCTGTAAAATACACCATCGACCCCATACACACCCACAGCCACACCCCCTTGTTGCACAGGCGTATATGCTGCCTGGACACAAACAACGGTTATAAGTCATGTTATGGTGATCTAAGCTAAGGGTAGAGTTTCTCTCCGTCACAGAGAGAGCTAGTGATTCCTATGAACTCGATTCAGTAGTCTGCACACGCTGAGCCTGAGCGAGTGGCACGTGACCTACAGCTACAGGGCTACACTGCAGTGCACAGATCAGACTACGTTGGGCAATTCTACCTACAGATGTAGAAGTAAGCTCTAGGCTATGATTCAAGCTGAAAAAGTCAAATCAAGTGTCTTTTTATCGTTTTGCGTTCCATTCCATACTCCATTCCATTCCACGTTCCGCGTTTTATACCTACCCTTCTAGTTCAGCTGCTATGTCTACTACTACTATGTGTGAGTTCTGCGGAGAACTGACAGCGGATAAAAATAGACACAAGCTAGTAGATTGGAGAGGAAGATCTACTGTTATAGGAGCTGTACTGGAAAGTTTTTTTAAGATCCAGTGTGCGAGTGGCCTACCTCCTGTGTGTGGCAAGTGCAGAAGATCAATCTTAGAGCTCCAAAAACTGCATGAAGAATTCGTAGCACTGAAGGAGTCACTGGAGAAGCGCATGGTTGTTGCTAAGGTACGAATTATGAGCATTCTCGTACGATCTAGGTCACCATCACAAGCAAGTACGGGCATTTCTCCCCTTGCAAAGAAGCAATGTAGTTCTGATTTCAGTGATGTGGAAATGAGAAGCAAGCGTACAGGTCCTTCTGCAATGAGAGAGCTATTTCCAGATAATACTGTCCTGAATACTGACCATGATGAATCAATTGCAGGTAAGTAGCTGTTTTGCAACACAGCCTCTGCACTGTCACTCAGAATCATGATGCACTCCTATAGATACCAGTTGTGTGCTTCAACCCGCTGAAAACCCAGAACCTCTTATTTCAGCTTTCAGTTTTCAGCCTTCTGTACTTGTGGAATCTTCTCAGTTACAGCCTTTGCGTCCACGACAAGAAAATGTTCGACAAGTTTCTTCATCTCCAAGTCACTCATTACCACCTTTGAAGCAAATTTCCAAAGATACAAACGTGAAGGTGAGTATAAACTTTAATCTTTCTGAATACTTTAATTACTTATTAGGTAACTGTCCTACTGGAAAATCCAGTGGAAAGTACTCTATCCAAGACTCTAGCACCAATTGGATTAGCCTTGAGTAAGGGAAACTGGCTATCAGTTGCTCAGTCAGTTGTCAACTGTGCAGAGATGAGGAAGCTTGTAATTGATGCTGTGTTGAAGAGGGTGACAGGTGAATGTGAAACTCTTTGCTCCACCATGAGCAAGACTAAGCTGAGGTTGTCAAAACCAGATGATCTGATGTCCTTTAATTGGACTGCTGTTGCTGAGGAACTTCAGCAGAAGGCTCCTACATTCTTTGCTTTCTTATCAGCTGTTATATCTCGCCATCGCCAGAGAAACAGACATAAAGGCGCCACACTAGAGTCATGTTTTCCAGCACTATGCACAGCTGCTGCTATTCTTTTGAAGCAGAGATGTGACAAAATGAATGCATTGCAACAACTGATTGGTGTTATAATGTTCCATGGAAATGCTAGCAAGCAGGTAAAATTAATGCATGCCTGTAACTGATGATTGGTACATTGATTTTCCCATTAATTGTTTTGAATTAAGGCACAAAGACGCCTTGCTCAAATGCAGATATGCGTCTCAACGACTGCAACTCTTAACAAAATGGATCAGCTAGCCAAGTGTCATGATGTTAAAGTCAAACAATGGAAAGACACAATTGAATCTACCCTTCGAGGTTAGCTAAAATGAGAATCTATGATAATTGTATATGAATCGATGATTTAGTAAATCCTGGTGTCCTCCATGGTGTAGTTCAAGAGACAGCTGAATCTGAATCTGATTGTGAGCTTCGTTATGATGATTGGCCATGGAATAATGTTCTTTACTGTACCATCCATGCAGGTCTACCAACTTATCGTATTGTGGGTGACAATGTTGACTTGCGTCTGCATCCTAGACATCAGTCACTCACACGGAGAGACCAGGATTTGCACTGGTTTCATATGTATGCCATCAAAGATCGAGTTGTTGGTCTCCATCTTGCTGATGATCGGCCTATAGCTGAAATTGGAAAAATGCCACTATCTACCTTCCTCCCCAATGTAGAAGACTGCCGCTGCCTTCATCGAGAGTTCACTATTTTATTTGCTCGTGTACTCATCAAGCATATTCCATGTTTTCAGTTTCTGCAAGCTGTTGTCCCTGACCATATTCTTCATGTATTCTCAGATTTAATGAGCAAGAAGTCCGAAACCGTAAGATATTGTGTTAAGCCATGCAGCTTTGTTTACCTATGATAGGTGCCACTAGGGGTATTGATGAAAAGAGAACAATGTGGTGAAGATATGGTCGATATTATGTCTCATCTCCAGAAGTACGTTCCAAAAAAATCAGCTACTGGGGATTTATATCCGACATTCTTTGGTGGAGACCAACTTACAAAGGAACGTGCTGTTGGAGCTCAGGATTCCAAGCTGCAATCGAAGGATTCGCAAAAGAATTTAAAGGGTTTGATACCTGTTATTGAAGACTGGCATGCTTGGATGACATTCCATCAGGTACACTACAATTAATAATAAATTATGTAGAGCCGAAATAATGATATTATATAGGTATCAAATATTATATAATTTTACATTTTATATACAGGTCATTTGGAATAAGTTGTACAACAAGGATTCATTGGCAGACAAGGGCACACTGGCACAAATACAGATCTTAATTGGAAGAACAAACCTACCAGCTACTAAAGTAAAGAATGATATGAATGCAGTGGATGATTTCATGAGCCTTGTATGTGAAGCCCATATTGTAGCCTCGACAATGGCATATTTCAAGATGAGCGACATCAATGATATCCCGTTGTCTATTGCAGAACACACACAAAGAGTCCCTCAGAGTAAAGATCTCGAAGAAATAGTTGGAAAATTAGTTGACGAATATGCAATGAAGTTTGTTGACACGGATGGCGTTTCCCCGGAAGAAAAACTACAAACCAAAAGTGTTGGGACTCAACATCCACCACTTCAAGAAAAGTCACAAGATGGAGTTTTTAACTACGCTACACATATTATAGGCTATGGGCTACTTGCAAGAAACTTTCAAGATGCATGGAGAGAGGGAGACGGTGTTAGAACTATAAGATGTTGGAAGTTCTTTTTACTCTACTTCAAGAATGATGGAAGAACCAAATATGCGCTAGCTGCCTTCAAGTTAATTGCACAAACATCGGCAATGCTTACACCAAGAAAAGCTCATCAGCTGATTTGGAATCGGTCATGTAATTCAAAAGGTGGCACAGGAAAAAATGTTCCTTTGGACCTGAAAAATGAGTTCTTAAATGCTGTCTTCAAAACAGACTTGAACACCTTCCATTCTAACATAACTCAGCACAGCGTTGAGCGTAGTTCACAATCAATTGAGTGTGTTCAAAATGTCCTCGATCACTTTGACCATGTTACTGGCTTGTATAAAGACAGTGGACACCATGTAGTAGCAGATAACTCAAAGGACTTCGAACTCGTTCTCAAAACTTTAACAAATGCTGGAGTGTTTACTTATCACGGAGGTAGACAACATAAAGCAATGAAAACAATCCATGCTGATCCTCTCTATGGTGTCAAACAAGGCATTGATGCTCTACATAAATGGCTCTCACAACACAGAAAGACAGCTGCAATTGAACAATCCATAGATTTAAAATCTTTTTAACCATCAAACTCAGTATTAGGGAGACACGGTAGTGTCTCCCTATGTAGGGTTGAACGAGAAAACAAGATGGCGGCTACATACAATGTATTAGCGTTCAAACGCTGATATTTCGCCTGGTCATGAATTGTATACGTCAAAAGACACTTAAATCTGCTCTGTGGCGTTGCCCCATCTTACAGTAGCAAGGAGATTGCTCGAAGTTGTTACTAAAGTGACGAACCTGGAAACGGTGAAAATCGTGTTTCGTCATCTTCGTTTTCTTCTTTCTTTCTTTCTTTCTTCAGCGCGCCTAGCGCCTTTACGCGAGCAATGCCGAGACCAAAACACCCATGAACAGTCATGAAATTCTCCTGGCAGGTGCCTTTTGAACTTAGTTTTTAGCGAAACGTCGATATAAATTCCGCGATTTCTCGATCGTGATCCATTGTCAGCTAAGTGTTAGACGCCATTGATGTGATTGCGCAATACGCACGTGACCAAGCAGTGGTTAGCGCACGTGACCAAGCACTAGCTTGATGAGTATCGCCGCGCGCCTTATGGATCACGGAGAACACATACATGTACATGTATTTGTCTGGAGTCTTCGAAGAACGGTAAGCTCGTATAGGATCATCATTCTGCGCTTGCCAGATAATTACAACCGCCGTACATGTCTACAAACAATTGTGGGCGGGGCTCGTATCCACTGCATGCACGTGTAGGCGAGCTGATATGTACAGCATAACAATTATTATTAGCAACAAGTTTAAAATTCTTAATAATAAAGCCATCAACAACAGGAAAACTAAACCAATGGTGGAAACAAAGACAGCTCAGTACGTGCATGATATTGAACTGCACTTCGCTGAAAAAGAAAAAAGGACACAAACAAGAAAATTAAAAAGATTTCTATCGAAATCAAAGGGATGTAGGGTTGTGAAATCTACCACTGGTCCACAATGTAAACTAACAAGGAACAAGCATGGAATGGTAACACGATTGACTTGCTAACAGACCATAGATCCCTACATCAGTGGCTGTACATAAGATCAATATTTTGTCACAAGCTGAATGCACGTTAGGTGTCAGTCAACAGCAACTAGCTGAACTAGCTATAACCAATCACAGCAGCCACTGATGTAGGGATCTATGGTCTGTTAGCAAGTCAATCGTGTTACCATTCCATGCTTGTTCCTTGTTAGTTTACATTGTGGACCAGTGGTAGATTTCACAACCCTACATCCCTTTGATTTCGATAGAAATCTTTTTAATTTTCTTTAACTATTATGTTTACCAATTATTTGATCTTGAACTTTCTTTCAAGTTAAGGAACAGCTATTTATTTAATCACATACATCAACTATTATGCCACGCGGTAGTCGTGGCATATTTAGGGTTGGCACGAAAACAAGATGGCGGATACACTAGACTGAAACGAGTTAATCACGTATATCTCTTCTCTAGTATAATCTGACAGTATTTTAATCACCTGGTGTTCATGCTGATTGGTAAGCGCTTGCAATGAGTCCATTAATTCCGTCAAGAAAACATGTTGGTATGACAAAAACAATAATGGCGTCTCGTCAGGAGGCAAAATTACGGCACGCTCATATCTTCGCTGCACGGGCGTTTCAAGTGATTCTAAGTGTCTGAGGCGTCTTAAACGATTTTTACGATGCCAAAGAGACCTTTAGTAACTGCAGAAACGAAGTCTAAGGTGGTAAACCAGAGTTCACGTGATCACCCGTTTGTTCAGATTCTTCTTTCTTTCTTTCCTATTCTTCAGAGAGTCTAGCACAGTAGTGAGCGAACCAAACGCAACTAAACGTACACAGAAGTAACGCTACCTATGGCCATCAGTGCACCTGACATCTATTTAAGCCTAAAACACTAGCAGAAGCGAGTATTCCCAGGAAAACAGCGATTTTTGGTCCATAACAGACTCCATTCCATGCATTCTGCTCGAACTCCGTTACTAGGTTACGCCTACTCGCGCACGCCCGTGTATGTAATTATTCTAATACAAGCGCACCTTAGTACAAATTGCTTGGAACGCGAGTGCTGCTGCCACTACACATGCATGACTAGCAGTGTTCACAGCAGACAACGAACAAATCACACTGGATTTATCTGTTCAGGCTTGTAAGAATGCTAACTTAAGCTTAGCTAATGTTGCATGGTACGTGTTGCATGCAGTGCAGTCAATCCAGGCCAGTGCAGTCGTCAGTGGAATATTTCTCTTTACACTGTATTAGCATAAGTGCCAACTAAGTCATTAATAAAAAAGAAAATAAACAAGTAATAAAAACATTTTAACAAAAATGAAAGAGATTTAGGGTTGGTACATGTTTCGAAAAAGTATGGAAACAAGATTTAAAATAAAAAGTACTGTAACAATAGCAGTGTAATACTACCTCCCTAAATTTACTGCTTTCGATAGTTGTGGTTAATTTAATAGGGAGGTAGTATTACCAAGGGCATATCGAGCCGCGAAGCGGCGAGAGGGCATGCAACTAATGTAGACGGCATAGTGCTGAGTGTTACTATAAATAGAATTTATAACTTATTAATAAGTTAATGTTTCCGGTTGGTCACGTGTACGAGAATGAAGAGCGCGCGAGAACACACTGCATGCGACGTCGCTATCGATACTGCACTGCGCGCATGGAGCAAGGTGAAGTCGGACAGAGAGTAGTTGGCCCTGAGCCACAAGGTACGCAGTGCAATGAACTAAGCATGTATTTCACTGGTATTATATTTTACGCATGACTTCGGTCGACTGCACACGACTCGCATCCCGACTGCATGACTTGTGCACACTACTAGTAGTACTAATTACTAGAGAGAAGAGAAAGCGAACAAGCAGAGGAAATAGTTCAGACCATAAGGCGAAAAAGAGAAAGAGTAGAAGACAGGTAAATGATAACAAGTAATAATATCTCTTTTATAGTCAGCTCAGAGTGATTCTCTTGTCGGTACTGCTAAATCTGCAAAAGAGAAAGAGGCAGGTAAAGTACGGCACCTTAAATCTGATGAAAGAGAACATATCACAAAGGAGGTTAACAGAGAAGCAGTAATAGTCCACATTCACACTACAGTTCCCAGTTCATTGGTGGAATCTCTTTACCCTGAGCGACTACAACTGTGGCAATCTATTGCCACAACAGAAGAGCTGAACTGTTTTATCGACAGTGCTATCACCAAATATCTTGCACTTTATGATTCCAACAGCAAAGGAAAGAATAGATATGCAAACCTATTCTTAGAGTGGATCCAGTGCATACGAACATATACATGCACAACTGAACAAACAGCACATACAAAGGCTGAGTGGGATGCAGTTATATCTAGGCATGGTTCTGTAGCGGAAGAGACTCAGAGAACAATAATTGCGAGCGTTCTACATGGTGTGCAAGAGGCCATTCAAAACCAAATGGCAACCAGTATTGAAAAAATCGTCACCAATACTTCTGAACATGAAGCTGAGAGCTTGTCAGATGATACAGCTCTATACAGAATTTCGGGATGGGCTCTTAAGTCAGCAATACAACTGAGTGAAAAAGCTATTCGAATGCGTAGAGGCAAAGCCGCGGAGACACATCAAGATTTACAACTATTAGCTGCCTTAAAACGGACAAGGGATTCAAAGTGTACCTTGCCCATAGGCGCTCAATTCTTGGATCGTGGCGGCCTCACATTTGTACACCAGACACTTTTACCGTGGGTTAAAGCAACTGAAGAAAACATGAAGCTTTTCATGAATCACAAAGGGTATCAAAAGTATGGAAAAAATTTATTCAAGGTGAAATAGAAAGTGTTAAATTTGTACTTAACAGATACACTGACTTAATTTTAGGTTACCAAGGAAAGTGTAACATCTGATGCCACATTGTTGACAGAATTCAGTAGTGCTGTGGCAGTTCTTCACCCAGGCTCAACTACTGAAGCTATTTCAAGAGTGCACAAAATTTTGGCTACCAAAATCTATAACGCCAGGAGCAATGAATTTCTGCGCACTTTTACTAAGCTGGAATGCTTAAAGCAAAAGAAAGTGGTGGATGTCAATGTTTGTTTAAGAGACTCTTTAAAATCATTTGCTGATAAGAAGCAATCAAGAATAGACCAAGACCATGTTGAGTAGCTATACATGTATTATAATATCCAACTTTTACATGTACTACTAACCGTCAATGTTTTCGAAGTAATTTCGCCTGTCTAATGTTTAGTGGTGTATCACGATAGTCGTCTTTACTCTTTCCACCTTGAACTTGTCGCTTTGTAAGTAGAGTTGCCTTGGCTGTCTCATAAGTACGCCCTGTCAAGTTCCCACTGGTTGTGTGCTTTAACTGACCGAAGATGGTCTCTACAGCACTTCCATTGACCCTTTTAGGGTTAATGTGATGACCATGGTGAGATGAAAGGAAGTCAGCGACTAGGCCTTTAAATCCATAGACCATCACTCTGAGGAGGTCCCAAGTCTGTATAATTATTCAAATTATCATTCAAAAACCAGTTATTAACCAGGTAGTGGTGTGGTTAGGTAAAACATGTTTGTGGTTAGATTAATGTCTGTCTTGCATTGTGCTTCACATGCACATACCTGCCATGATATGAAATGAGTACTGTCCACTCCTTTTTCAAATTCACCTTTGGTGATCAGAGCATCAGCCCATTCCTTAAAGTATGTAAACCCTTTGTCCAAACGCTGAATAGCAAAACCATCAGATTTAAAAATGCGGGTTTTTTTGCCCAGTAGGGTCAACTCAAAAATGCTGTTCAAGGCTTTGAGGTATTCTACCGTAGCAAAGACTTCAGCCCTTTCCTCAATGGGTATGTCAGTTTCAGCATACTCTCTTAGTTCACTAAGGACCTCATCTTGCTGAAAGAATGATCATTATTTCTAGTTTGATTCAATGTAATAATGTTACCTGCATAACTTTAGAGGGTAGGACGTTCAAACGAGTCCATGAATCACGGACAATATGGCTCTCTTTGAGATTAGGTACACGTGTAGCACAACCAGCACGCATTCTTTGAACTTCTCTCTGGTACATATCCTGGAGTGATTTCCAACCTAGGGAAGTACCATTGTTCAAAAACTCTCTTGTACCACCACTACGAGACTGAAACAAAGCAGAGACCATGTTCTTTAGCTAAAGAACATGAAAATTAAATATAATGTAGATTAAAAATAGAAAATACCTGGTGACTTGGACAGATCACAAAATGGATCTTCTTGTTGGTGTACGGGTTTAAGAACCATGCTTTGACCTCAAATTTATCTGTACTGTCACAGTAACTATCAGACATAATGAATGATAACATAATGTTAATAATTATGCACATGGACCATAGCCACCACATACCCATAAGCCTTTCTCTCAGCACCAGTCAACTCTTTGATCATTGAAAGATTTGGGGCAGCTCCATCGCACACAACTGCACATGTCTCGAACCCACACTTGTGAAACTTGAAGATAGCATCCATGAGTGCGGGTAGCAAAAACTTGTGATCCATCACTCCGTGACTCGTGTAGTGTGGACCAACTATATCAGTCTAAAAATTAATCATAACGCATTGCATAGAATACGAACTTAACAGTCTCATACCTGTGAAGTCAGATCTCGCCATAAAGTCTGAAGAACATAGGAAGTTTGCTTCTGGCGAAATTCTGGATCCAGTGTCTGGTAGACATCACATAGAGTAGTCAGTTCCTCATGAGTCATGGAGTGACCTATGAACTCCTGAGTTTTGCTACTCCATAGTAGTCGCATGCCCACCTATTATTACATGATTGTACTATTATTAGTGTTTTTATAGCAAAATATAGATCCAACCTTGACTTCGTCAATAATCAAGGTACCATTTCCTGTGGGAAGCACTTCACAGCTGTCTGCAGTAGACTCATCACCTTCTACAGGTTGATATGACTTATTTGATCAAACTCACTACATGTATACGTACCTCTTCGTTTGCTCTTGTCTGCCAATTCTTGCTTTCTTCTTTCAGTCATTGAAGCATAGAGTTTTCCTTCCTCCTCAAGTCTCTTCATGCAATCTCCACCTTCTTCTAAGTTAGCATCAATATAGTACTTGAGTGTACGGACAGAAGGGAGCTGTACTAGCTTGAAACTCTTCAGAGCATCATATGCAGCAGGGCTTCTAGTAAAAACAGCAAGTGCTGTGCAAATACAAAATTAATAATAATAATTTTATTATTATTATTAGACGTGGCCAAACCTACCCATTCTGACTGTGATAGCATTCCATCTGTTCCCTTTGTGAGAAGTGACTAATGTTAGCAGAACAATTATTGTTATAGATCATAATAATTATACTTACCTGATTTTGACTGGTCTGCATCATAATCAATGCGCTCAATAACATCTTGTTTCCATGCCTCTCTCAGTAGGTTATGCTCCTCTCCTAGGACTGCATCTCCTCTAGTACACAACTCTTCAATTGCCTTAGACCCTGATTTTTGCACTGAGTGCACAATTTGCAAAAGCTCGTCGTGCTGAGCATCATCGACTTCTAAATCGAAAGGAGTCAACGCTGACAGTTTAGAACTAAGATTCTTTCTCTCCTTGAAAACACTTTTTAATCTATTAGATCTGCTCTTTGGAGAAAGATACGCAAGTGGATAGTTTGAATTAACAGCTAGTCGAGAACGCTTCTGTTCTTCTGTTAGATTCAAAGATCGCTGCAGCAGCTGGTTTATGTCCTTGGCAAGCCGTCTACATGCTGTGCAAACATCTCTAAGTGGATCTCCATTGGGATGGAAGAAGTTGTTTGGAGTATGCCACAGCAAACACTCATGTGCATCAATTCTATTGAACGGAAGACCCCACTCGTGCAAATTCTTGGTCTTAAAACGGATATCTTTTGGATATTCACTGAGTCCTGGGCAAAGCAAATAGCCAGATTGTGGCTTGAGCTGATCTAAATATGGCTGAACACCCTCCAAACTGTACTCTGACTCATTGACAGTACTGAACAGCACTTGCCATTTGTAGTACAAGGACCCTTCCTTCGCAAATACACAAAGGCGAGGATTGGCTAGAGGTCCGACCTCAGGTAAAATTGTGCTAGCCCTATTGAATACACAAAGTAGTAACGTTACTGAACCTGTACTCAAGCTCACTGGGCATGCAGGCTAACAGCTTACCTAGAAACAACGGTCCACTTCTCCTCAGGTAGTTCTTCCAGCTTAAGCTCCGGATGCTGCTCTTTCACTATTCTTCTAAACGTGGCAAGTTCTCTTGAAACAGTGTCTTCCTCCATAGGAGCCGCAGCATCCAGCTTTCGAACTAGCAGGCGACGAGCAGTGGCTGATATCGGAGAGTGGTTCCGTTTGCGCACAGCCACGGTTCTACTCGTAGGTGCAATAGAATCAGGTAAACAGCCATCCATGATTGCCAATGCAGCGCTGCAACTGTACTGCACTATACTATACTAGCTGCAGCTCTTGCTACCCCCGCTGCCGCTCTTGATAGGGAATGACTCAATTCACCCGGTCTGAAACGGATGATGTAATGCTAATGCATTATTCATAAAATATTAACCCGCGAAACCAAGCAGATTTGGCGGGAAAGTGTGAACGACACAGCCGTACTGCACTGTAGTACTAACTAATATAGTGTTGCTCAGCACCTCACTGTGTGGCAGGCTGACTCCTCTACTGGTCCTCTCCCCTACTCAAATCAACAGTTTTGAAACAATCAACATCCAGCTAGTGCAGAAGCCCAGGTAAAATTTTACAACAGAGGATATCATGCCGTCTAGTTTATTCTAAGAATCATTTAGAATGGAACACTGGACTACTGGATTAGTAAAGCAAGGACTATACTATGAAGGATGGGTCAGTGATCTTGACAGTGTGCTTGCTAGTCACAGTAGAGAAACAGTGACATCCTATGGCACTCGTCGAAGTACAAAGAATGCTGCAAACCTGTTTGAGGAAGATAAAGAGAACTGCAAATCTGAAGTATGTTCTATACAAGTATTAAGACTCAGTGTCTGTATTGTTTTCTTTTCAGGAAGCATGCCCCCCAAAATTGTACTGGAACAAAGGCACTGTGATGCATTTAGACAACACACCATTCTGTGTATTGGAGAGCAAGCGCTTAGAATGCCACTTTGGTCCACACTATTTTAAAGAGAAACCTCAGAAAAGTCACAGGCTCCAGCTACAAGGCAGCAGAAAGATTGGCTGCAATGCACATATTATGATTAAAAAATGTGCTATCTACCCTCAATACAAAGCATCAGCCACAGGGAAAACAAGCATCCGTACTGTCAAGGAGAAAATGATGAAGGATCTCAAGCAGAAACTCACAGAAGACCCAAAGGGAGTAGAGTCGTCAATTTTGTTCTACGTTAGTGTACCCACAGAAGACGCACACAGTGGCCATCCAACTGGGAACGGTGTAGCAGGATTTTCACAACGGATTAACGAGAAAGTGGCAACGAAATTGGTGCAGATAGTGGGCGAGGGGATAGTCGAGATAAAACAGGTATAATAATGCTGAAACATGTACAAAACATGACAAATTACACACTCATGTATACTATAAAAAGCTACGTATTGCAGTATGTTTGTTAGTGTAATGATAAACTTTGAATAATTCCACACATACACAGGTACGAAGCTTGCTAAAACACTACGTGATGAATGATCTTTGCAAGAACAATCCACCACACTTCAACGATAGAGCCTACTTTCCTTTGGATACAGATCTCAGGAATCACATTTACCGAGCCAAGCGAGCTCTTCAGCTGTCCTGTATTGACCAAGAAAACGTCAATCTGCTTGTGGAAAGGTGGAAACAAACTGATCCAGGAAGTAATCATTTGTTCAGACCGTATGTACACGCTGAACAAAATTCATCTAAAGTGAAAAAAGCAGGACAAACACCTGAATCAGCATTCAGCTCGTTACCTGGAGAGGAAGAAGACATGTTGGAAACCAATGATGACACAAAATGATGAAAGTTACCAACAAACACTTTTGTGGGTGCATCAGGCTGATTGGCAACAAGATCTCTTAGCTCGCTATGGAAATCTCATGACCCTGATGGACGCCACTTACAAGACTACCAAATATGAGCTGGCTTTGTTTTTTGTGTGCGTCAGAACAAATGTCGGATATTCAGTGGCGGGGGAATTCATAGTACAGAGTGAAAATACGGAGAATATTAGAGAAGCAATCGAAGTGTTGAAGAAGTGGAATCCAAAATGGAAACCAAACTACTTCATGACAGATTATTCGGAGGCAGAATTGACAGCAATTGAAACTGCATTTCCGACTACCAAGACCTACCTGTGCGATTTCCATCGAGAACAGGCATGGATTCGATGGTGTCGAGACCATAAGCATGGGCTAACAGAGGCCGAATCAAGCAGCCTACTGGATTTGCTTCGTGCCTGTGCATGGGCTCCACCTGCTGATGAACCAGACCCAACCTCCAATTACAAAGAAGCAGTGTCACAGCTCAAGACCTCACAAGTGTGGGCAAACCACTCTTCTGTCAGACAGTGGCTTTCTTCAACATGGCTATCCATTCCTGAGGTACATTATTTTCAATAGAGAGTTTAGTTTTTTGGTCTAAGCCAATTTTGTATTGAGGATAGACTGTACTTATCAGTTCGTATAAGCATTGATGCTGACAAATTCAAAATACTAGATATTTTGCGTTATTTCATTTACGACAGATCCATAAGGTTCATTTTCCTAGATCCGGTCACACTATTGTTAACGGTGGATCACATGCTAATGATAAATTATTGACATCATTAACATAGTGTTTTTCTGCTTAATTAATGATGTGGTGTTATCTGTTACTGTACATAGCGATGGTGCAGAGTGTTTCGGGATGAAGAATTTCATGCTACTGTAGACACAAGTAATGGCGTTGAGGCACAGAACAAGCTGCTAAAATACAATTACCTTCCTCATGGAAAGCGAAAGCTGACCCTATCGAACATTATTACAATCATAGTCGAACAGTTCCTGCCAAGCTGTAAGCAGAAGTATTTGTTTCAAAATTACAAACAATCAAGTTTGTACCGTTCATACAAGGATTTTGTTCCGGATTATCTACATAACAAGCCACATGCTGTCATTCGCCACTGCCTAGACAGAAAGTCGAAAGGTGTCAAGTACGCTGCACATGATGTCCATGATGTCGACGCTGAGCGTGGAATTTTTGAAATTGACAGAGTAAAAGGAGGAAGTCACACTGTAGACTTCAAAGGTGGAAGTAGCTCACAAGACCTGCCCTCATGCACTTGCAAGGATTGGACAAAGCACAGAATTCCGTGCAAACACTTTTTCGCAGTGTTTACTCATCGACAACAATGGCAATGGGAACAGTTGCCAAACGTATACAAGACAAGTGCATATGTATCTATGGACACACTCACCATTGACAAGCATTTTGAAGAAATTCATCCATCACAGTGTCAGCTCTGGGGTATTGTGCCAGCTGAGGATGAGATAGACGATGTTTCCATTGAAGAGAGGCCTATTGATGAATCTGTCCAACACACTGATAAATCACCTGCTCAGGATGCCTTCAGATGTGATTTACCTACACGAGTAAGTTCCAGATAGTAGTAATCATTAACTTTATTGAATATATGCAGGAGCATAACTGCTCACTCAAGGCTGCAGCACAAAAAGCAAGGATTACGCTAAAAGAAATAGAGAGTCTTACATATACTTGCACAAGTACTACAGATATTGTGTTACTAGGTCAACAGCTGGACGACATGAAGACATCCTTTCAGTCTAAGTTACCAAGGAGTGAAAGCATCATCATCAGAGCAGCAGTTGTTGAGACAGCTAATCAGACTAAGAAAAAATATGCTGGCCTAATGGCAAGACAGAGACGATGCAGTGTTCTTGCAGCAAGAGGAAGAAGAGGAAGAAGAAAGGGGGACTCACGTTTTCGAAACAGAGTTGGAGCACGGGCTGATCGCCTACGAAAGGTGAACTGGAAATAAACACAAATCTCTAAAATAAATAATAATTCTAACAACTACAGTTATCACAAGTACAAGCAAAGGCATCCAATAAAGACACTTCTCAGAGGTATAGAACAAACCTTTGAAATAATAATTGTATGTATGTGTGTCTAAAACACAGTACATTAGACCACAATCATAGTGAAAGACTTGGAGAAAAACCTGACAACCCAATAGTCGGTAAGTGAAATGCTAAATGGTTATAGTATCTGTTCCAAACCTCCTGGATGTAATAGGTAAAAAGCGGTCAAGATGTGGGGATTGTGATGGCTGTTTGCACAATGAAGATTGTGGACAATGTGTATTCTGTAAGGACAAGCCAAAGTTTGGAGGGAAAGGAAGACAAAAGCAAAGCTGTATAAAGAGGAAATGTAAGCCTTAGGTACACACTCACACTTATAGTGCATGGACTTTCATACAGGTCAGAGACTCACATGTAAACAACCCAGAGAGCAGCAGTCACAATCAGCAAGGTCTTCACAGGAAGATTTAGCCATTAAACGTCTATCAGCAAGAACGTTTGCACAGGTACGTAGCCAGATTAGCAATACTAAGTCCTGTCGATTGTATTTTATTTCAGGGCATTCAGAATGGCTATCTGCAGGTCCCACCTGGTGTGACGATGGCTGCCATTCCCCTACAAGCACTTGAGCAGATGAAAAAAACTAACAAATGGCCAGAAAACCTTCGCCTATAGCTGATTAGGGTTCCACTCATGCAGACTGAAGTCCTTCGCGTTCTCTCGTGTTCTCTATCTTGATCATTGCTCTATCAGACGTTTAAGGGTTAAAATAATGCCATGATTATTCATTTATAATGACATCATACGTTTCAAACCGGGTGAATTGAGTCAATCCCCTCTTGATACGCGCTGCCGCCCTTTGGTAACCGGAAGTAAGTCAGGACACGCCTGCACACTTTTGCGAACGTCCGTTTATGTTAAGTTTACGTGATTATACGGATATCTATTTATAGTAACAGTCAGCACTATGCCGTCTACACTATGGTATTCAGAGTTGCATGCCCTCTTGCCGCTAAGGTTCGATAAGCCCTTGGTATTATCAATTACACTGTATGCCTGTGCAATCAGCTATACCAAGCCAATCTGTCGTCAACAGTCACGTAACATTTTTTTAATAAGTGAAAAGGGTCACTTTGTTACTGCAATTTCTAGTGCAAACCTGATTGTTACAGCCCAATTGCAGTATATTATTATGCTCTTACACTACACAAAGAATTTCCATATGCAGGCGGGCACTCGAAGATTGCATAGCGAAGTGACCTCTTTGTTATGATAGATCATGTGGTCATATCTCTGATAGTGTGGGTATTTAAGATTCGGGGAAACACTGGCCAGACCAGAACACTTTGATACTGCATGATAATCAGTGCATGTGTATATGTGTGTTGCTAGTGGATATGGTTACCATAATTATGTGATATTCATCAACAACAACAGCAGTGGATAAGACACACTGTTATTAGTGGTGTTACAAGCTCTTGTAGTTCATAAATGTGTGTGCATTTCTGTTTTGAGTTACATTTGTAAAAGTGAGAGAGTAGATATATATCACTGCTTGCTCTAAATGTGTAGTAGCGCAGTGTTATTCTATTGGTTGGCTAGTTTAAATGTCAAATTTGAACCACTTGCATTGTTTGCTTGCTAGTTCAAACTCAAATGCTGCAGTTTTAAAACTGTTTACACAGCAGTTGAGTGGTACCACTTGACCACCAGAGCTGGTGGATTGGCTGCCTGGCCATACACACTGACACAACGTGTATGCAGCTTGGAAACAACCACCATAGGGACCAACCAAGCTTTTAGTAAATAGTGCTGTTCAGCTACCCCCTGTCGTATCCAGATTAAAAGATCTTGTCTCTACGCCAACACAACCTCTTGCACAATGTGTTGTCTGACACAAGTATGCTATTGCCGACCTGTTATCCTGGGTCACAGGTCTAGTTTGCTATCAGTCATCGCCTGGTACAACCCTCTCTCTCTTGTCATGTTGTCTAGAGAGCTAGCTGTAGTCATTCATGGTCAGTATGAGTCATGTCTTGGTCTGGTTTGCTCTTTACAGTGACCCTTGTCCCTAACCAAATCCCATTTCGTTCATATTACGTCATGTGTATCTGTATTCACTCTTTCATCTTCTCTATCTATCTATCTATCATGTATATGTAGACACTAAAGTATCGTTTGGACTTGAATTGGGATTTTTTTGACTATACTCAGCTGCATACAGCAGTTCTGTAGTCACTCTTTGATCTTCTCTCTCTCTCTCTCTCTCTCTCTCTCTCTCTCTTTCTCAGGAGTTGACATTCAGTCAGCAAGCTCTGCAGCTCATTACAGAGAACCAGTACAGTAAAGAGAACAGAAACTTGAGTAAAGGTACCAACATACAGTGACTGACACAAGCTACACAGTACCATCTTACCTTTTGAAAATCTGGAATCCTGTTTTACTTTGAATTCCTTAGCTAACACGTGTACAAGCATCCTTATTAGGCATGTCATGCTTTTTATTTCACGATAAAAACTGCTCATAAAATTGAATAGCCTTCTCAGTGTATGTGTACTTGTGCGAGTATAATATTTAACTCCTTAGCAACTACAAAATTATGTGCTTAACAAAAAAATATGAATCAAAGGATTGGTCGATGATTTCACATGTATACATGCACTTTGAGTATATCTAAGATTGATCAATATGTCCGCCTGTGTATTGGTAGCTAGGAGGTACTCCTCTGTTTAGTGTGGTGGAGAGAGGAGGAGGTGATAGCTCTGATCCTGCTAGTCGAGGGCTGTCTGGTCTGTTTGAGTGATCTGTGTTGCTATAGCGCTCAATGAGGAAACAAAATTTCAATAATGATCTTTATGATTTGGTATTTCATATGTAAACTGATGATCATCGTTTATACAGGCTCAACAACAAAGCAATATGGACTAGTAACAAAAGACAGGTATAGTAGCTTTACACATTAATGTATCGTAATGTACATGTACTAGCCTCATTCCCAGGCTCTCTGGTAATCTCTACTGGTCTTTGAGATTGCTAGCTGAAGTTAAAATCCGACAGAGAGCCTAGGAATGCATGAGGCTGCACATACATGTACATACACACATACGCACGCACACACACACACAGACACATAAACACACACACAGTGTCACACACACACTGTCTGATTCTTGTATTGGTTGTACATATGCACACACCATTGTCTAACTCTTTATGTTATTTTTAGCAGACTATCTCAGCGCAAAGATGATCGACCTTATGACCATTCTAGTAGTCGAGATGAAAGAAAGCGTCAACACTCACCACCTCCCTCCTCCTCCTCCTCCTCTCACCACTCCTCACAACCAGCATCATAGATGGTGAGAAACCACAACGAAGAGAAGAGGAAGCACCCCTCACACGCTAAGCATGACAGCAAAAAGGACAAAAGGAGAGAGAAGGTGACAAAACAGAACAGTGCTGGATGGCGTCTCATCTGAGAGTGAGGATTATCGACCAAGATTATCAGAGAGGAAATATTACAACAACAATTAAGGTGCTCAAAAATACATGTCTTTGTAAATGTGACTGTTAAAGCATTGTACATGTGTAATGTGGTTGCCGATAGGGAATGTAGTCTCATAACACTCGGTTACCTCCTACCAACAAGGGATGACAAAATGGCGGCTATGTAGCTGCTTGGTCTTATACTACAAACCGTACATGAAGTACTAGTTGTTGTGTAGGGGTTAAACTATCTGTATGAGGGGTTGTGTAAAGGTGCTTTCTTGATAGTGGTAGCTGTAGCCGTGAGACTAACAGATCAACACCATCATGATGGGTAACTGGTTCTCCATTCATTGCTATCAGGTGGTGATACTAGATGTGGTTAGCCTGGATACCTGTGTGTGTCAGACCATTGATGGAAAGCTACTAGAAGGTACAGTATGATTCTGTGTGTAGCACACATACAAACTCCATTTTTTTTGGTAGGCATTTATCAAGATATGTTGGAGACAGTTATACCGAAGCCTCCTTCCGACCAAGTTATGATCGTTGCTGGAAAGAGAAAAGGGCAGGTGAGTAATATCAGTGTGACTGAGTGAGGGTGATTCAAATCTCTTGTGTACACACACTGGGAACAGTACGGGTTGTGCTAGACTGCAGTGAGCCAGTGGACTGCGTGACCTCACCAAGGGCATATCTAGTCTAGCCGCTAGCCCTCTTTTCGCTAATAATTAATGGGCGGGGTCACGGCAAGGCGAAAAGAGGGTCTAGCAAAACTCGCAAGTCAATGAGTTTCAACTGACCAATCAGATTTTTCGTGTATATAGTAGCCCCAATATGTTAAGGAGAAGGCGTGTACACGTGGTTTTCATTGCCATGTCGGTGTGTCAACAGTTAGCCGCTGCTATTGAAAGGAAAGATTCAATCGTGAATGACTCGCTTACTAGTAGTCTGACGCTGTTCGGATACACCTCGGTAAAGCCTGTACAGTTGGAAGCTATTCATGACCTGCTCGAAGAAGTGAGACGAAGAAGTGTGCTTCTACAGTGGTGACACACGCTGTTGGTACAGAGATCTTCCTCCAACAGACTATTAACAACGTCTCCTAAATGTGTGCGCTGTCCAAGGCGGTCGTCTGACAAACGGTATGCTCTGCTAGGATCAACTAATACTTCTTTGCATATTCCACACGCCATTACACTTTGACAGCAGCAGACTCAGCGCGTGCAGGCTGTACTGTGGCTAGTGCAAAACCCGCGAGCCCCACCCGCCACTTGAGGTAAGTGGTCGTGAACACTCCTTCTCAACATCAAAGAAACTCGATTTCGTGCGAGTTTTGCTAGACCCTCTTTTCGCCTTGCCGTGACCCCGCCCATTAATTATTAGCGAAAAGAGGGCTAGCGGCTAGACTAGGGCATATCGAGCCGCGAAGCGGCGAGAGGGCATGCAACTAATGTAGACGGCATAGTGCTGAGTGCTACTATAAATAGAATTTATAACTATTAATAAGTTAATGTTTCCGGTTGGTCACGTGCACTAGAATGATTTGCTGAGTGCGCGCGAATACACACTTTACTGTTGATGTCGCCATCGATACTGCATAGCGCGCATGAAGCAAAGGCGAAGATGGACCTAGAGAGCGGTTCTGGAGAATGGCTCTGCTGTCTCAGGCGTCTGTACTTCTTGCGCAAAGCTGTGGCAGCCACCGTTGTACTCATAGGTGCTTTAGATACAATAGATCCAGGTAAACTGCTAGTATGCTTATCCATGGGCACTGAGTCACCAGCTGCCGCTCTTGATACGCGCTGCCGCCCTGTGGTAACCGGAAGTAAGTCAGGACACGCCTGCACACTTTTGCGAACGGCCGTTTATGTTAAGTTTACGTGATTATACGGATGACTATTTATAGTAACAGTCAGCACTATGCCGTCTACACTATGGTATTCAGAGTTGCATGCCCTCTTGCCGCTAAGGTTCGATGAGCCCTTGACCTCACCTTGTCACAGATATCCCAATGCCTCTATTGTGTGAGGTTGTCTGTTAAAGATAAACATGTTTGTTATATCTCAGTGGGCAAGTCCAGAGCCTGCTGTATCCAGATAAGTTGTCCATTTCTATATCCGGTGCAACGCAATGTTATCACCAGCTATTGTAGTAGAATTCTGTATTCTTGTACAAGATATGTATCTCTGTACATCATTCCAGTCAAAAACACTTTTTATACATATTGCTTCCATTAGCAGTTCTGCTAATAGTCGAAGGAACAAGCATATTCCTATGCATTTTAACATGCTCATTGTATGTTTGTGAATAAGTGGACGAATTATGAATTGATAAAAAGGAATGAATGGTATTGTGAACAGCCAGGCGGTATTTATTCCATAAGTCAACCACATAATTATTAGTTATGCCGCTGTTCTTTGGCAAAAGATCTAATGGTGCCAAGCTGAGTCATACAATGTGTACAATATAAAATTGTGGTTAAAATCTTATTAATAATTATTTGGATGTTTAGTGCTTACATTATGTGTCCGCCATCTAGCTATAGATTTCACTTTTAACAGAGTTACATTTCTTCAATGCACAATATTATGCTGCATAATTAGACCACTGTAGATTGATGATATTCATAAGCTGTGGCTAATTCTGTTTATTATTACTGTAAAATAACTGATTACGTAATACAAATTGATACAGTTGTGTTCTTGAATGTATTCTCAATCTGTACTTCACTCAGTACATTTTAACTACAGTTGCTGTCCTAAACAAGTGCCAGAATTCCACTGATCACATTCTCGAAAACAAAACTAGCAATTCTTCTTCATCAACACTGTCTCTCATTCCTTCTTCACTCAAAGTGATCATCAAACCATCATACAGTGATACAGCAACACAATACTCTCCTCCACCAACCACTGCTACTGAGAACTATTCTACCAATCTTGTTGTACCATCTTTACCAGCTCTTCCTACCACGAATACAACACTTCACTCAATGCAAGATTTCAACACCAAAGCAACTCAAACAGACAACCACAATAACACACTCACTTCAGTATCAACACAAACAGACAATCATTCTAGATCTGGTGCACTAGAGGTCAACACCGGCTTTTCAAATAATCCCGAACTACTTCTCCTCTCTCTCCCTCCCTCCCTCCCTCGATCCCTCCCTCCCTCTCTCTCTCTCTCTCTCTTCCTTTGTTATTGCCTCAAGTTCGGCCGCTTGTTATTGTTCTCCCTCTTAACAAACATGTCCCTACTTCAATGTGACTGCTAAGAACATTATTGGATTATAAGTACTGTAGTGCCATTATTGTTATTATTGTTGTTAAATATTATTATTAGTGGTCATTTTTTGTTGATTGGCACAGTAGAAGGGTTGTGCATGGGGCTGTTCCATCGCACCCAATGTATCCTCTTTTGAAGCGCGACATTGGCAACAGTAACTCTGCTGTCATGTCAAAAGCAATAAGTGTAGATCTGGTATGGGCCTGAAGGGAGAGGATTTGAGGAAGAGATCACAAATTCTCTCCCTCATTGTGGGCTGGTTCTTCCCTTCCAGGCCCATTTGGTGGCTGGGTTTGGGATGGGAGGGCCAAGCCTGATGGCACAAGACCCTCCATACCTCCGCTCCATATCACCACCCTTATTATGCATGCATATGGTGATAGGACTAAAGAGAATATCTCTCAACATCCCTACCCTAGTCCTTAGATCGAAGAACAAGTCCCTGCAGATTGGGAAGGTGTGTTCTTCTTGAGAATGTTAATAAGTTGTGATTCCTCCATGAATCTTCTAAGGTCTTACGGACTCTGATATGATTATGAGAAACATCAAGATTTAGTTGCAAAGAATGATTTGAATTGTATGCTTGAGCAATATACTCTGCTGCTTTATCAGTTATTCCTGTGCAGCTAAGATTCAAGTAGACTAGTGTGGTATTGTGCTGAAGACCTTCACAGAGACAGTAAACTCCTTCATCGTAGAGCAGATTATATGATAGATCAAGGTGTTTGAGATGCTTGTTTTCTTGTAGCATGGTAGTAAGTGCCTTAGCCATAGGAGTATCCTTTTTAACTTCAAGATTTATGTTGCTAAGATTCAAGTACACTAATGTGGTATTGTTCTGAAGACCTTGAAAGACACAACCTGCATTTTGAAATTTGCAATTGCTTGATAGATCAAGGCGTGTGAGTGTCTTGTTGACTTGAAGCATTGTAGTGAGTGCCTGAGCAGTATCCTCTGTAACTACAAGTCCTGTATCACTGAGATACAACTGAACTAAAGTGGTATTGCACTGAAGACCTTCAAAACTAAACCTAGTTCCTGAGATAAAAAGTGTAAAATTGTTTGAAAGATCAAGATGTGTAAGTGTGTTGTTGACTTGAAGCATTGTACCAAGTACCCTAGAAGTACTCATTCTCATTTCAAGTCCTGTACGACTAAGATTTAAATAAACTAGTGTATTATTGTGCTGAAGACCTTTAAATACACAGTAAGCTCCTTGGTCAGAGAAGTTTGAATTGTATGATAGATCAAGGTGTGTCAGTGTCTTGTTGACTTGAAGCATTGTAATGAGTGCTTGAGCAATATCTTTTGTCATTGTAAGTCCCATATCGCAGAGATTTAAATAGACTAGTGTATCATTTTGTTGAAGAACTTGAAATACACAGTAAGC
The DNA here is from genome assembly GCA_964017065.1 of Haliclona indistincta. Lineage (NCBI taxonomy): Eukaryota > Metazoa > Porifera > Demospongiae > Haplosclerida > Chalinidae > Haliclona > Haliclona indistincta. The sequence goes on from OZ024789.1 coordinate 4,877,224, forward strand.
TCCTTGGTCAGATAAGCTTGAATTGTAAGATAGATCAAGGTGTGCGAGTGTCTTGTTGACCTGAAGCATTGTAGTGAGTGCCTGAGAAGTGTCTTCTGTCATTGTAAGTCCCGTATCGCTGAGATTTAAATAGACTAGGGTATCATTTTGTTGAAGAACTTGAAATAAACAGTAAGCTCCTTGGTTAGATAAGCTTGAATTGTTTGATAGATCAAGGTGAGTGAGTGTCTTGTTGACCTGAAGCATTGTAGTGAGTGCCTGAGCAACATCCTGTGTAGTATAAAGATTGTTTTCTATTCCACAGAGTTTCAAGTGAGTTAATGTTTTATTGTGCTGCATTCCTTGAATAATATAAATACTAGCAAAGCCACTAGTATTTGCTCTTAAGCTAAAATGCATTAGGGACTTATTAATTTTAATCATATTTTTGATAACTTTGCCATTGTTTTCTTTGCTAGTGCATTCATATTCTGGTTCTAGAATATTAATATTCAGAGTAGTAAGGTGATTGTTGGACTGTAGCGCCTTTGCGAGAGGTAAGAAACCATCAGTACTCATCATACTCTCAATCGTTAACTTTGATACAGCTGACGATTGTTCTAAGAAAGATGCTATCAACCTTGCACTTTTTACAAAAATCTTTTGCAATTCGGAAAACTCTATTTCTAATCTGGCAGCACATGTTTGATACTTTGAGAGTTCAAGCAATAACAACCTTAATCTGTGATCATCAATCTCTGTAGCTATCTTGAGTTGTACATTTGATGTATCAGATGAAGGTACAGACAGTAGCGAGGCTATATAATAACCAATAGCCAAATAGTCCACTGGGTTTAAGAGAGAATCTAAAACGATAATTCGAAAATTTATTAAATTGCACAAAGATGGCTCTTGTGCTTCATAAAAGCAGTGCAACAAAGGAAGAACATCTTTGATACTTGATTTTTGTCGTGAATATGCTGATATGAAATCTTGTATTGCTGGATTGGCAAGTCTAGTGAAGCCACTATAGTAATGCAGTACAGCTTGAAACCGAGAACTACCAAACATTTGTTTGAATACTTCCAATTGTTGACTAGAATCCATGTGTGATATACGATAAGCAGCAAGGAGCTCTTGAACTGAGAGGTGAAGAAAATTGTAAGAAAGCGATTTGCTGAGAAGTGTGAGTCCCTCAACAGCCTGAAGGAGCCCCAAAGATGGTAGATTAGTTGGAAGTTGGGTTTTTTTTAAATCCCTTCCGTAAAATACTACGTTGTCCTGCATCACTCCCTCATACGCAAGTAAACTAAGATTACTCAGTTTAGATTTGAGTTCATCAGGAGGATGATCGAAAGAACAAGATACAAAACTTTCAGATTCATGTGTTTCTTTTTCTCGGGCTATGCAGCAGAGTACAAGATTACAGAAAAGCTCATGGAGGGTGGTAGGTAGGGCTCCCTTCATTGTCAGGAATATGTGCACCAGTATTGCTACATGTAGAGGTACATAGCAGTAACCTTCTATAACTGGGTACTCTTCAAGATGCTGGACAAGCTTCTGAATGTGAGTGCTGTTGCCATCCAAAGCTTTCTCAATATACTCACGAATCTGGTGTTGAGTGAATCCCAGGATCTCTACTCGTCGATCAGCAACGTGGAGCAGGTTTCCTGAGGACACTGGTCGAGAGGTGATCAGAACAGTGCTTTGATGAAGAAAGAGCTTGTGTGGCTGTCGAATTATTGTTGATACTAGAGAGTTGTTCTGTAGATGAGATGGAAATTCGTCCCATCCATCAAAGATAAAAAGCACATTACATCCAGAAATAGCTTGTATTCTAGTGGCGACCATTTTAGAATCTTCTAAAGTACTTGGTAGAATATCAGCCAAGGTAGTAGCATTCTGGACAGCTTGATCACGTAAGTAAACAAGAACCACAAGATTGAATATGTCTAAAAAGTGAACATCACCTCGAGCCCATTTGTGGCATATATGGAGGGCAAGTGTGCTGTTTCCTCCTCCTGGGGCTCCTTCAATGAGAATTACTCTTGTATGAAGAGGAGGTGGTAGCACAACTAGTGGTTGCATTGTTGCGAAGAGGTTGTTGAGAACGATTGGTTCTTTGTAACTCATGATAGTTTCTATTCTTCCTTGCTGTGCCAGTCTGACCATTTCTTCCTCTCTGTCTCCACGTCGTTGTTCCTTACTACTAATCATTGCTAGCTGGATGAATTCACATCGCGGGAGGTGACTCCAATGTTGGGAGGTGTGGCTCTGAGACATAGATGTGTATAATCCTCTGAGATAAGATGCATAAGAGCTGAAAGGAATAGAATCTTGAATTTCTTGTTCAGTTCTTTGAGATCCTGTTAAAGAATCCGAGGATGGTAAGCAGACAGAATTTTGAGTAGTTGCTTGAAGGACGATTGACACTGGCAGTTGTACAGAAGAACAACCGTGTGTAGCAGTCACTGGTTCTGTTGCTTGTGGGGCAATTGGAACATCTGTATCATTAAGTGATAAACATTTGATTATGCACAATTATCAAACATACCTTGTTCAACTATTGTTTTTTCAATGAGCTCAGCAAGTGCACCCAGTTCAGACTGTCTGAGACACTCGATCAAGTGTTGATATGAACGAGTAGGTGCATCACTTGTCAGCCATTTCTGGATGATAGCTGCTGTGACACTCTCAGCACCATTATGGATGTGGTTCTTCTTGAGCAGATCAACCATTGTTCCATTCTTGTCTTGTAGGAGATACATTCCAAATATCTCGTAGTTACTAGCAGCAATCGTTTCAATGACTCTCATTGGTTTACCATCAGCTCCTTTCATTTCCATAAGACCCAGTACTGTGGGCTTTTCAAGAACTGGCTCATCTTGAAAAGTGTCAGAGCACACAACAGCTGGTTTCTTTTTACTTCCTTTCTGTCCCATTACTCCAGCAGATTAGACTGACTTGATAGCATAGGGAGACAGCTCAAAAACACCACACAGACACGCCCTAGTATTACCGTGAATCAGGATACTGCGTTGCTATGGAAATAATGATTATGATGACATCAGAATTCATAGTCAGTGGCACCATGTAGTCTACATGTCAGCACTACAATTATGAATTCTGTTATCACCATATCATGGAGAGCAACCCTATCTTCGATTCTCATTTTTCCGTAAAATATTTCCAAACTTCTTCAGTTATCAGCAGCAATCGTTTTCGGTAATGCAGTTCCCATCATTTCCATAAGATACAGTAGTGTAGGTTTGTTCTTTGTATAAAATCACACTATCAAGTGCTTTAATTAATTCTTTGTGGCATGTAGCACTTGTAAACTTTCATACATTGTATACAGTAGATCACATACTGTAGCAGTGACATGTCTGTTACCTGAATATGTGCTGCTCAAGTCAGAATAAACTGGTCACTAGTGTACAAACAGCCAGCTGTTTGACATGTCGCAATTATCTCCGGATAATTATCTTCTTTGATAGTCACTAAAATAGCATGTCTAAAAGCCATAATTTTGCTTGAATTTCAATTTTTCTACAATGTGTGCATGCACAGCACACAGAATGCACAATACTTGTGTATATGTAATTAGCATTATTAAACTGTATCGCTAAATCATTTTTGTGCTCTTGCATGTATTCTTAATGATAATTTTACTTCATTTGCTGCCATAAACAAGTGCCAGAAGTGCTGACAACGCAGAAGCTAGAAAACTAATGACCTCTTTGTCGACACCTCCCTTCATTCCTTTTCCTCTCAAAGTGAAAATTCGGCAACACAATTACACATTACCTCTCCTCCTACTTCAGCTATAGCTGTTTAGGCACCTCACTTTATTTCTCTTTGGTATTGTGCTGAAGGCCTTCAAAGATACACCTAGCTCTTGAGACTAAGAATTGCCAATTTTCTGATAGATCAAGGTGTGTAAGTGTCTTGTTGACTTTAAGCATTGTAGTGAGTGCCTGAGCAGTCTCTTCTGCAGCTATACATTTTTCCTAAGATTCAAATGAACTAGTCAGTGTATTATTATGCTGAAGACCTTGAAATACAGAACTGCAGTAGGCTTTGTGATCAAGGAATTCTTTATTGCATGATAAATCAAGGTGTGAGTGACTTGTTGACCGTTTGAAGCATTGTTACAGTAGTGAGTGCCTGAGCAGTATCCTCTGTAGCTACAAGTCCTGTACTTCGATCCGTGGTTCAAATGAGTTAATTTTTTATTACGCAGTAGTCCTTGAATATTGTAGTAACCATCCTAGCCTTCGATTCATTGCATATGTGTTCCAGTTTCAATTGCAGTAATAGGTGATTGCTGGACTGTAGAGCTTGTGTGAGAGATAAAAGCACTTCTTTAGTGAATAATTTGTTTCATAGTTAACTTTGATACAGCTGATGATAGTTCTAAGAGCAATTTCTCCTGTGTATTCTGCACCATCTCTACCTACCACAGACTCAAATGTCCGTCATTCTCACAATGATAATTTTATTTTAACACAAAAGCAGCTCAAACAGACGACAAATGAGGTATCACTTATTTCAACATCGACAGCAGATGTCAACACTAGCTTTTTAAACTACCAAACTACCTCGATTACTACAGCAACAAAATCACAAAGTGTCTGAGTATTATTTTGTATTAGCACATCAAATTTAAATTAAGGATTGAGAGAGCTGTTCATGGAACATCACAGCAGCTAACACTGGGTCTGCTACAGAGGGAGCTAGCTAGTCTGAAGAACAAGGTAGTCATGGAGGAGAACACATACACTGATATGGTGCTCAATGGTAGACAAGCTGAGAGAGAGAGAGACAGAGAGAAGAGATTGAACACTTAACACTGACCATGCATACACTAAAGATTCTAGTATAAGTATCTCATGAATTGTCAAGTTTGTTGTAGTCTGTTATTCACGTACTGTACATAGCTTGCATGCAAAGTGCATTTTCCCACAGGTCACGCCCATACACGCAACACACCCCCGTATTTGAGCCAACGCCTCGATTGGGTTGAGTACGATCTGCTGGCTGCACTCTGGAGCACTGTAGCGTCTTAATTTGTTTGCCTCGTCTTTGCTGCAACTCGTACACGAAGAGCAACAGTTGCAAAGACGATATCCAGCAATTTTGCAACCGCAGGGACGCGCATCGATGACTGCTCGTTGCAGACCAGCCCCGCCCCCTCTGAGTTGGAAGAGCTCGCGTTTGCAGTACAAGACCCAAAGACAAGTAATAAGTGAGTGCAACATAGAAAAGCTTATATAGTGCGTGTTGCTTTATTCTGCATACTTGCGTGTTGCTTATGAAGCGTATTTTGTGCAAATTTTGTCATAGGATAGTGGACCATTTTCTAGCGATGATATTCATGCTAGTACCCACAAAATATGAATCTGCTAACTCGTAATCGCTACCTGCAGTTTGAATCTCGCTGGGGTAGCTCCTCTAGTCAGTGACAAATTGTGCCCAGCAATGATATTCACAAGAAATGACTTTGAAGATGTAATTCAAAGTTACAACGTTACATAAAGATAAACTGGTTGTACAGTGGAACCCCTCTTAGAGGACACCCCTCATCCCTCTATAATGGACACTTACTGAATCCCAAATAACCCACATAATGTATAATAAACCCCTGACCAGAGGACACCCTTTCTATAATGGCTGGTCCCAATGGAGTCCACCTTAGAGAGGTTCCACTGTATTAACATTATGGGCCTATGACGAGCATTTTCTGTTGTAAAATTTGACACTTCAGCCACCGGGTGTATGTAGAACGACTAACATTATGACTTACAAATTTACTGTGCTCTCAATTTTTCTGATAGAACATTCATGCATATGGAAGAATTTTATAATGTGTGTGTGTTGTTATTTGTATCAGTGTAGTAGAGTACATCAGGAGCCAATAATTGTAGCATTATAGGTAACATGCATGGCTCTGTAGGCTAGCTGGTCTATCATTATACTGAGCTTATCACACTAACCAACGTCACTGAGTTGAATTGCCAGTTGCTTGTAATATCCTTTCAACTAAACCTCAAACTTAAACTGCTAAATTCCATAAAGAAAGTAAACTTTATAATTAACTTTAAAATTATACCTCTGTCGACATAAACTTATGCACCTTACATGGAGTATATTGTGTTGCTTGTTTGGTTGTCAAAGTAACCTTAAAAAGCAGCTTTGTTCTGTCAGCATAATTTCTAGCCAAATGACTTGTGTGTCAATATTCTAGTTACCATGTGCTGTTATCAACATGTGTGGTAGATCACATACCTGCAGCACTGTCAGCGTAAGGGTCAGATCTCATGAATTACGTGAATCAGGAAGTGTTATGTTACATCAAAAAGCCCTTGAGACCATGATTCTCACTTCAACCATTAGCATACCAATATTCACACGAGCGCTAACACCATTCAGAGGCGTTCTCGGCGTGTATTCACAAGGCTTGATTCCATCCTTGGGCTCATGTTACAGCCAGAAGACTAGCTGTGCTGATAACATCTTGTTATTGCAACAGAACGCATGTTGTTCACATCACCTTAGACCCAGCTACCCTAGAATATGATCCAACCACACAGCACATGCACACACACTGATAAACAAAACAACAACAAATAACATACATAACTTGATACTGGCTCCTTGTACACAATTTATTAAGTGAGTAGCTTTTGCACACTTCGCTTGCAGCACGATCACCTGTTTTTCTGTGATTTTTTACATTTATTATAGACATCATCACATTTCAATGCAAGACAGTAGCACTGAAATTATACACACAATGCGAATTGTTTGTGTTGCCTTGACAGGTCTATGCGTTTATTATTATTTTGCGATATGTATACACACTGTCAGCACTGCATGTCACTGCATGTTCACTTGTGAAAGATTTAATTGGATTTTGTAGCTCAAGTAAGTATAAAAATATTAACTAAAATCAGCTAGCAATAACAATATTTAGTGGATATTGAGACATGCTTTGATTCTTGTTGTTGTCTATTTATTACACAATAGCTAATAGTCATAATGTATCTAGTCTGTCTAGACAGTATAAATAATTCTTTACTCATGCACTTGAAGCTAACTTGGTAGACTTTTCATCACTTTTTACTTGCGCTTTTCATCACTTATCAGTCTTGTTTACTCGCTCGCTTATTGACAGTTCTTTCATGTGAAAATATTTATTATTGTTGAACATAATGATAATAATAGATCTATAGACAAACAAATTTTGATATTTTTCACAGAATGGATATTTTTCGTGATAAAGTATAACAACAATTTACGTGACAAGGAACACTCAAAGTGCATAAAGATGGTCTAGTACAAGTATGTTGTTATATCTGAAAATATAAGACCAATAAAGTGTGATTCATTTTACGATGAATGACCTGTGATGGAGCGTCATAATTTTTAAACTGATATAATAATTTTTATTCCAAACAAAAAATAATAATAAAAGTTGAATCTGAAGATTGTAGAATTGAAAAATGTCGGGTAAAGTGGAGTGACTGGTGTGTGAATGTCTGTGGGTGCAGTGTAGTCTTTTCAAACCTCTGGTATAATATGATACACGTGTCATTTCAATTGTCCGTCTATTTCTGCTGCAGGTTGCTGCCTAGAATGGTTCACCACAGTTGACTGGAGAGGTAGACAGCGGTGAGGTGCAGTCCTCCGTGCTGGAGATTGAGCTAAGCTGGGCTCTTCTTCTTCCTCCTCTGGGCTTGCGTGGGCGAAAGTGGATCTTAACATGTTTGGAGAGGTGGTCCGAGCGAGTAAACTTCTTGCCGCAGATTGTACAACCGAATGGCTTCACTCCTGTGTGCTTCCTCTCGTGTCGAGCTAGCTCGTCTGAACGCGAGAAACGCCACTCGCATCCGGGCCAGGAGCAAGCAAACGGTCGCTCGCCAGTGTGACGGCGTAAATGAGCCTTCAGATGCGAACTCTTCGAGTAGGACTTGTCGCAGCCAGCGTAGGTACAGCTGTAGACTGCTGCCGATTGGGTAGTGGTTGCATCGTGCTGGCAGGAGAAGGTAGGTCCACTGTCCTCGCTGTCTCCGTCGGAAGATTTGAGATGTCCAGTAGCCACGCATTGCTTGAGCAGTAGGTCAGCTCTCCTCTCTGCGCTGGTCTCTTTCGAGCGTTTACGAGCCTTTGGTGGATCTGGACGAGTCTTGCCTGCGTTTCTGCGTCTGGTTGTAGTCGTCTGGCGTTGCTGGGGCTGCTCAGGCGAGGCAGGATCTTGGTTGTCCGAGTCAGAGTCACTGCGGATGCCTGCAGAGATGCCGTAACCCGCTGCCCTCGGGAACACTGGAGCAAAGGCTGTGTCCGGTGTGGTAGGAGGCGGATCAATGTGGTCCAGATCGATATTGTGTAGATATTCAAACATATTCTCGTCAAAGATGTCTGTTGCATCAGTCAAGGTCGTGCAGGTGTCTATCGGCAGCTCAAAGATACCATCAAACTGTAGTTCGGCGCTGAGAGGCGTGCACGGAGTGATCGGAGCAGTGCTGCGGTAGTCATTGAAGGCAGGATAGTCGTAGCTGGGACTAGTGCTGGCTGCAGTCGTGAACGGGTATTGGAGATGCAGAGGAGGACGAATCATAGCTTGCTGCTGTTGGGTTAGAGGGTGGTGAGGTAGGATTTGCAGACCAGGTGGAAGGGTGGGCCTCGTGGTCTGCTGAGCGTTGGCTGGGCATATCGGCGGCTTCGTGTCCACCGCTGGAGTAGTCGGGAATGGCTTCACGGTGCATTGCACGTGTCCACTGCTGACGGCAGCACCCGGTGCTGAAGGGATAGCTAGGTTGGACTCCAGGAGCATGGAGCATCGTACGTTCTGGAATGACATGCCGGAGGGCTCTAGTCTGCACGCCATTGATTGATGCCTAGTTTGCGTTCTGCAAAAGTCGAGCTAGAGATGATCTCCTGAAGAACAAGAGCTGTAGAATATATTCGTGAAGTGGACGAACTAAATTCAAAACTCTCCTGGGAGCAACCCTTTTATGCAGACTAACTACGTATGCAAACGAGACCAGCCAATCAGAACGAAGCGCGGTAAAACACGGAAGCCACGACCTTGGTGAAATAGAACACTCCTATGCACCCGCCTCGAGCATTGTGCGAGTCGTTGAGTGCATTCATAGAGTAGGTTAATGGTATTGTTAGTGGTGAAATAAAAATAAAATGAAAATGATTTATTACACAACATCAGAGTCTCCAACATATTCACAGATATTGTCGTAGTCAACGGTTACTACCTCTTTTGTCAACTGCATTTGAACGGTGGCTCTGCACTTCGACTTGTTCCGTTCAACAATCACAGCCATCTGCACGTGTGGGAAATAGGAAACAGTTATCGTAATTGTGGCGAACAAAATGTCACGCTTTTTGACAACCACATCACAACAACATGCATACTTTGCTTCTTTATGGTAGAGAAACTATGAGCACAAATGCTAAGCAGCTATGCAACTTTCAACCACATTAGATTCAGTTTAAAACAGAACAACTAAAGAACAAAAAACTGAGCATAGCGTTCAAATAGCTAGCACAAACAGCAACTTGCATCTTGTCCACAACAGACCAAAGCTGCCTTTGAAAATGAGTCAAAATTCCACAGCTTTCATTCGTAACCACATTTTTTTCAGAATAACTTACAGCTGTCTCAGCCAACAGGAACAGGAGGGACAGGCTAAAGTCCATATTTGGAGCATAAAAAAACAGTGCTGTCCAGCTTGGTAGCTCACAATACCAGTGACTACAGTAGGCGAGCCAGTTGACCCAACCTAAACCTCAGGATTCATAGGCTACTTCAAAATATCTTGTAGCCCTCTCCCATGAACTAGCCCCTTCAGTTCAAACCTAACCTCTGCCAGTGTGAATTTTAAACTCTGAAAAGGCAGGGGAGTAGCATTAGGCAAGTTCAGGACTGCCCAGGGAATTGGGCATGGCTGAGAACAGCCATTCTCACACATGTACACAAACAGCCAGCAGGATAATTGTCTGCATCTCTACAAGCTGGTAGCTTGACAAGGACACAGCTAACTTCACCCAGCAGCTAAAATCTTAAAAGTAAAGAAATATCGCTGAGCATTTCCACAGCAAGCTCCAGTGCTTATAGCTCTTTTATCAAGATTCGTGGTTGTCTCTTAAGCTAGTGCTAAAGGCAGTGAACAATGCAGTGCACTCGAGGGAGATGGCTAGTCGAGTATCATGTTCCTGGTAAGTAAATTCAGCAAGATAACCAGGCTAATCAGGTGTAAAACAATACCCATTTATACCATTGCCTTATCAGTGTCTAACCAATACAGAAACATTAATAGCTTTTTAAGCCTATTACTGAAATAAACAAAGAATCGATATTTACAAACAATAATAATAATTTATTGCTTAATTCTTTTTTTTTGCGGAATTCAAAGTTTAAACTGTGCCTCCTCACCAATTATTATTATAAGCACACACTTGCTATGAATAATGATAATGAAGTCATGTTGTCACATAGCAACGCTGCTGGTCAAAGGTCGAGAGAGTGAAATCTAGGAATCTACGCAATTCACAAGGAAATGATTAATGCTGAGTTTCAACACAGGGATAGATAGAAAAATCAGGATTAGAAATTAGCAGTTATGAGACAATGCAGCTGTATTAGGCAAGAATTCAATTTTAAGCAATCACTACTTGCAAAATTTGAATTGATAAAGAAGAATCAAACAACGAGAGAGAGACAGAGAGAGGGAGAGAGAGGAGAGAGAGAGAGAGAGAGAGAGAGAGAGAGAGAGAGAGAGAGAGAGAGAGAGAGAGAGAGAGAGACAGAGAGACAGAGAGAGAGAGAGATACCTTGATTAAACCAATAAGTTACAAGGCTCAAATTCAATTTTCAAATTTCAAACAATGTCTACTTGTTGGTATTCTTTGGGCAAAAGCAATCGTTTAAGTTTGTTTTAGTTTGTTTATGCGCTAGCGGTTTATGGCTAGGGTTTATGGCTAGGGTTTATGGCTGGCGGTTCATGCTTTGTTTCTTGGGCAGTTCGTATATAAACCACTATGTTTCTGACAAAAGATGTATAAACAGAAGCTTTGTCTAAGGCAATGACCTATAAGAGGTCTGTAATTGAGTGTTTACTAGCAGGCTAAGCACTAGTGGACACAGTGAAGTGTGCAGTGTACCTAGACCTTGCAAACATTGTGACTGGGTAAGTGAGCTATGAGTGGTGCTGCCCCAATAGTGATTGTACTCTAAGCTTGGTAGGGGCTTAGGGCAGTGAGGAATGCTTGTCTACACATACACACACATTGTTCGACTGAGGAGAGGTTCTTGGGTTAAGAGTGTCTGGGTAGTCCTCAGCACTTAGCAGTAAACACAAGGCAGGAGGTACTCAGCATGAGAACAGGCATTCACTGAAGTAGTGGTATGTAACCAGACACCCCAGCAAATCAGATTCATCCCCACCAGTGAAGCAAGATAAGATGGGTCTCAGAATACAGTGAGATATGGAAATGGACAACTTATCTGGATACAGCAGGCTCTGGACTTGCCCACTGAGATATAACAAACATGTTTATCTTTAACAGACAACCTCACACAATAGAGGCATTGGGATATCTGTGACAAGGTGAGGTCACGCAGTCCACTGGCTCACCGCAGTCTAGCACAACCCATACTGTTCCCAGTGTGTGTACACAAGAGATTTGAATCACCCTCACTCAGTCACACTGATATTACTCACCTGCCCTTTTCTCTTTCCAGCAACGATCATAACTTGGTCGGAAGGAGGCTTCGGTATAACTGTCTCCAACATATCTTGATAAATTCCTACCAAGAAAAAAATGGAGTATGTATGTGTGCTACACACAGAATCATACTGTACCTTCTAGTAGCTTTCCATCAATGGTCTGACACACACAGGTATCCAGACTAACCACATCTAGTATCGCCACCTGATAGCAATGAATGGAGAACCAGTTACCCATCATGATGGTGTTGATCTGTTAGTCTCACGGCTACAGCTACCACTATCAAGAAAGCACCTTTACACAACCCCTCATACAGATAGTTTAACCCCTACACAACAACTAGTACTTCATGTACAGTTTGTAGTATAAGACAAAGCAGCTACATAGTCGCCATTTTGTCATCCCTTGTTGGTAGGAGGTAACCGAGTGTTATGAGACTACATTCCCTATCGGCAACCACATTACACATGTACAATGCTTTTAACAGTCACATTTACAAAGACATGTATTTTTGAGCACCTTGTTGTTGTAATATTTTCCTCTCTGATAATCTTGGTCGATAATCCTCACTCTCAGATGAGACGCCATCCAGCACTGTTCTCTGCTGTTCACCTTCTCTCTCCTTTTGTCTTTTTTGCTATCATGCTTAGCGTGTGAGGGGTGCTTCCTCTTCTCTTCGGTGTGGTTTCTCTCCATCTTTGATGCTGGTTGTGAGGAGTGGTGAGAGGAGGAGGAGGGAGGTGGTGAGTGTTGACGCTTTCTTTCATCTCGACTGCTAGAATGGTCATAAGGTCGATCATCTTTGCATTGAGATAGTTTGCTAAAAATAACATAAAGAGTTAGGCAAAGGTGTGTGCATAATGTACAACCAATACAAGCATCAGAAAGTGTGTGTGTGTGTGTGTGTGTGTGTGTGTGTGTGTGTGTGTGTGTGTGTGTGTGTGTGTGTGTGTGTGTGTGTGTGTGTGCTGTGTGTGTGTGTGTGTGAGTGTGTGTGTGTGTGGTGTGTGTGCTGTGTGCTGTGTGTGTGAGTGTGTGTGTGTGTGTGGTGTGTGTGTGTGTGTTGTGTGTGTGCTGTGTGTGTGTGGTATGTGTGTGTGTGCTGTGTGTGTGTGTGTGCTGTGTGTGTGTGCTGTGTGTGGTGTGTGTGTGTGTTGTGTGCTGTGTGTGTGTGTGCTGTGTGTGTGTGCTGTGTGCTGTGTGTGTGTGGTATGTGTGTGTGTGTGTGTGTGTGTGCGTGTGTGTACTATACCTGTCTTTTGTTACTAGTCCATATTGCTTTGTTGTTGAGCCTGCATAAACAATGATCATCAGTTGTTTACAAATAAAATACCAAATCACAAAGATCATTATTGAAATTTTGTTTCCTCATTGAGCGCTATAGCAACACAGATCACTCAAACAGACCAGACAGCCCTCGACTAGCAGGATCAGAGCTATCACCTCCTCCTCTTTCCACCACACTAAACAGAGGAGTACCTCCTAGCTACCCATACACAGGCGGACATATTGATCAATCACTCAAAGTGCTGTATACATGTGAAATCATCGACCAATCCTTTGATTCATGATGCACATATTCTTTGTTAAGCACATAATTATTTGTAGTTGCTAAGGAGTTAAAATTAATATTCTCATACACCAAGAAGGGTATTCAATTTTATAAACAAATTTACCGTGAAATAAAATGCATAACATGCCTAATAAGGAGTCAGTATGGATTGCTTGTACACGTATTAGCTAAGGAAAATACAAATTCAAAGTGAAATGGGATTCCAGATTTTCAAAAGGTAACTGTGTAGCTTGTGTCAGTCACTGTATGTTGGTACCTTTACTCAAGTTTCTGTTCTCTTTACTGTACTGGTTCTCTGTAATGAGCTGCAGAGCGTGCTGACTGAATGTCAACTCCTGTGGGAGAGAGAGAGAGAGAGAGAGAGAGGCGGAGAGAGAGAGAGAAAATGAAAGATTGAATACAGACACATGATGCAATATGAATGAAATGAGATTTATAAAGACACAAAAGGGACAAGGGTCACGAATACATGACTCATACTGACTATGAATGACTACAGCTAGCTCTCTAGACAACATGACAAGAGGAGAGGGTTGTGGCGAGGACTGATAGCAAACTAGACCTGTGACCCAGGATAACAGGTCGGCAATAGCATACTTGTGTCTCTAGATCAGACAATACATTGTGCAAGAGGTTGAGCTGGTGTAGAGACAACCTGGATATGACAGGTGATAACTGAACAGCACTATTTGCTAAAGCTTGGTTGGTCCCTACGGTGGTTGTTTCCAAGCCGCACACATGTTGTGTTTACTTGTCAGTGTGTATGGGCAGGCAGCCAATCCACCAGCTCTGGTGTTCAAGTGGTACCACTCAACTGCTGTGTAAACAGTTTTAAAACTGCAGCACTTGAGTTTGAACTAGCAAGCAAACAATGCAAGTGGTTCAAATTTGACATTTAAACTAGCCAACCAATAGAATAACACTGCGCCAATACACATTTAGAGCAAGCAGCGATATATATCTACTCTCTCACTTTACAAATGTGACTCAAAATTGAAATGCACACACATTTTTCAACTACAGGAGCTTGTATCACCACTAACAACAGTGTGCCTTATCCACTGCTGTTGTTGTTGATGAATATCACATATGGTAACCATATCCACTAGCAACACACATATACACATGCACTGATTATCATGCAGTATCACTCATCAACCGCACGAGTTTTGACACCATCATCAACACATTGATGTACACACATTAGCATATACCACCCACCCACCACACAACATTCTACAGCTGTGTGTGTGTGTGTGTGAGTGAGTGGGTGTAAGCCCTGGTGTCTAGCCAGCCAGCCAGGACCCGCTGACCTCACTCACTCAGGGCTATTGGGAACAGCACTGCCTATCAGGCGTTATCAACGGCTAGAATTTCACTGCTTATCGCCAGGTGAGGTTCTATTGCATGAAAGGCTTGTGAATAACATTATCGGAAAGATGAAGACGGGTTGAATGAGCAGTTAAGATGAGAATCAGATACCCATCCACAAACCAAGTGCTCTAAGCAGTGAAGAAGAGATTTTCGATCCTAATGCACTAAAAGCTTAATTATTTAACATGTTTACCAGCTCAAGACTAGCTTGCTGTATTTCCACCCCATTGCTGGTTTTCTACCACCCATCGTTGAAGGGATACCCACCCTCAAACCATGCTTGTTCACTTAGACAATGTACACACACACTCCGATAGAGAACCCAATGGTTGCAACAGTGTGGCTACTAGAGACAGCCTTCCCTGAGAGGTCTCTGCCTATTCTCATCAACCTCCCCTCTACAGACAAAACCATGGGTATCTAATCTGTGGCTTAGATAGACAAATTCTCCCAAGCACTCAAGCTGCCTAAGGTGCTAGAGTCCTTCCCAGGCACTTGACTGGATAAACGCACACACAAGACTGGGCGGGATGGACTTTTAAAGAAATATGCAGAGTGCAAGAAACAGCTGGGCCCGTGAATATCACTGGTATGTGATCTTAGCAGAGAACAAAGTGT
This sequence comes from Haliclona indistincta, assembly GCA_964017065.1. NCBI lineage: Eukaryota > Metazoa > Porifera > Demospongiae > Haplosclerida > Chalinidae > Haliclona > Haliclona indistincta. The sequence continues at coordinate 4,892,516 of OZ024789.1, forward strand.
TCTGGTTTAGCCAGTGTTTCCCCTATCTTAAATTAACAATACCCACACCAGAGATATGGCTACATGATCGCATTAAAGAAAAGAGGTCACTTCGCTATGCAATTTTCGAGTGCCCGCCTGTATATGGGTCATAACTCAAAAAAATCTGTGTGAAGTGTAAGAGAATTTTAAAGGCATAATATTATTGGGCTGTAACAATCAGGTTTGCACGTAGTATCAAAGTGACCCTTTTTCACTTATTAGAAAAAATAATGTTACATGACTGCGTTGATGACAGATTGGCTTGCTAGCTGATTGCACAGACTCAAATAATACCTCAAAAAAAAAAAAACATTGACACAGCTACTACTACAGGTACATTGGGATATGCTTCATGTACAGTGGAACCCCTCTTAGAGGACACCCCTCATACCTCTATAATGGTCACTTACTGAATCTCAAATACAACCCGCATAATGTATAATAAACCCCTGACCAGAGGACACCCTCTCTATAATGGACAAGTTTTGTTGGTCCCAATGGTGTCCGCCTTAGAGAGGCTCCACTGTAGACACAAATCTCAGATCTACAGGTAAAACCTACATTGCTTTGTCTCTTTTCAAACTATGAACTAATCATGTACACACAGTGGAGCATTGGTACTGAAAATGAATGAGACAGAAAATTTCATCCTAGTCAAAGAGGTGCCTGCATTTAAAACACACATAAAATGCAATTTTCATTACTGCACAAAGTGTTCAGACAAGTATAGTTCCACTGATACAACACACTATGACGTACTTGATACAACCAATGTGTTATTACTGGACATTATGTGTGTTACACACTAGAGGAGGTGTCTCTCTCACCTGATGATTGATGCTGAGTCTCAGAGTAACACGTGATGTATCCTCATCAACTGAAATAATCTAATTATAAGAATAAAAATATTACACAAAGAAGTGTAATGCAGTGCGATGGTACTACCAAGTTGTTCAAATGCTCAAATTTTGACTGTTTAAAATTCAAACATTCATTGGCTGTTTGATTAATAATTTGTGTGAACCATATGACATACCTTTCCACACAATGATTTGTGAGGCCCATGGACTACTTTAGCAAAATTTCCCGGATAGAATCCTACACAAGAAAGAGAAGAAACAAGTTAAAACTACATCAGTGTAACTGAGAAAGAGAGAGAGAGAGAGAGAGAGAGAGAGAGAGAGAGAGAGAGAGAGAGACATGCTACTACGGGAGGATGAGTGAGTGAGTGAGTGAGTGAGTGAGTGAGTGAGTGAGTGAGTGAGTGAGTGAGTGAGTGAGTGAGAGTAGTGAGAGACTGAGATTACCTTCAGGTCTATATTCTGGGACCTCTTCTCCTAATTTCTTGACGTGCTTTACTCGACCATCTTTGTCTCGATAAGGCATTGAAATCTTTGAGAAAAGTGACAAGTACAGTTACCATGACAACCACAGCTATTGTTTCATACAACAATCAGTAGCATCCTGCTCAATACAGTATTGTGTGTACATAATGACCACGCCTCTTAATAAACTGACCACACCCACCTTTCTCTCCACATCTCCCGGCAGCTTTATCTTGTTCTTCTTTTTCTTCTTCTTGTCATCCATTAGTTCAGGAGGTGCTGGTATGGCTCCTAACCCTAGTCCACTAGGACGACGTATGAACTCAATGGGATCATTCAACCTACATCACAAGACCATAGACTAGTACCGTGGGATACATAAAATAATATCAAATACTAAATTTTTAGTGAACTAAACTTTTATCATTCACGATGCAGTTTTACTGTATATAATAATGTGGGAAATTTTAGTGTGCTAAATTTCGTGTTTGAATATCAAATTACTGTGCCTGGCACTTGTTCACTGGTCTCGCGAGCCAGACGTTGGGGGAGAACCTCCCCCAACATCTGGCCCGCGAGACTACTTGTTCACATAAAAATAAATTTTCAACATTCACCAAATACATGCACTTGTACGAGACCTTGGACAATGGAAAAATTAATGATTGTAATGAATGAATGAATATACAAGTCAATATACATTTGTGTGAACCGACCAAAATTCGTTAAATTACAGTGCCTGACAATTGAAAGATATTGACTGAACACGGTACATCATGTGCCGACCTAATTTGAAATTTAATGTGATGATCAGTAGAGCTAGTGTCAAGATGTAAATCATTTTCTAGTGTCAAGTGTGTTTACTGACTGACCCCTTGTTAGTGAGTCCAATAGCTTCTCCTGGTCTCCATCCCATACCCTTCAACATAGCCTTACCAAACTCAGCTATAGGAAGATAATCATAGTCATCAGCTGTAGCCTGTAAAAACAAGAAATGTAAACACTAAATGCATTTTAATAAAAAATACAGAAAATGGTTGAATGGTTGCTTTTTAAGTCAGTCATATGAAGGTGTGGTCATTGTGATCTGGTCCTGTTTCATAAGTCTGGTGTGACCATAACATGATATTGTTATTTTTTATTATCCAGATCGATCCAGATACTGCTTTTAGTACACCATTCAGCTAGTAAGTGCTGAATTGTTTGAGGTTGATAGGGCTATCTGCTTTGTTTTCTGTGACTGCTAATGACACACAGTGCCACACAACTATGTTCTGATATCGTATAAACAGTATTTTCGAAGGGTCAAAAATTTGGCGAATGACCCAGATTTTGCGTTTTGGTGGTGCTCAATGCTCACTTCACATGTTACTGTGATCAGGAGCATATAAGGGGAAGGAGAGTTCAACTATGGATAAAGATATCTAAGGTCTGCCGCTTGCGCTGGCCGCATAAGATGGTGATCATGGCTCTGGCTCTTGTTTTAGCTGGAAACAGGCAGGACAGGCAGGACGAAGTGTTGATGAGTGTATAGGTAGGAAATAGCGAGCCACAATGCACAAAGACAGGCCCAAGCTCCAAGTAGCAACAACACATGGCGGCGGATTTTAGACTTCGATATTACTACAGCGAATACGGCAGTAGAACGCTCCTTCCCCTTATACACTCCTGCTGTGATAGAAAAATCATTTTAGTGAAAGCTTGTCGATTCGTCAATATTTCTATCTCTCCAAAATTACCCGCTATAATGGGGAATAATGGTATACACTCCTGGTTATAATCGAGGGCTTTTTGAGCTTTTTCAGATAGTTTGATGCAACCCAAACTTCAAGCTTGCTTTATCAGTACTACATCTGTACTTATGTCAGGTGTATACATACCTCATCAGGTCTTAGCTCTAGATCAGCTATTCTGTCCCTCTGCTCCTCTACTGGTGGCTTGTTCTGCATCAGTAGTGGTACCACTGGACCATCACCATCACCATCAAGATCAGCATGAGCTTGAGCCTCCTCAACATCTGACAACAATTAAACACACTTATCCCTTTCTTTAATCCATCCTTCACTTGCTTACTTGCTCACTCACTCACTCACTCACTCACTCACTCACTCACTCACTCACTCACTCACTCACTCGTTCACTCACACTTAAACTTGCAAATAATCATGAAATGTCAATGCATTCTAGATCAGACAGCAGTGCACAGCTGTAGGGTCTAGCTATAGAGCAGCACGAGATATGTTATCATGGATCCTTTGGTCACTGGTAATGTATCTAACACTAACGCAAGCTCACAAACCATTTCTATGCACAAACATACTAACATAATTATTAGTTTATTTGCAATTTCAAAGCTAGTTAGTCAAATCATGCAATGGTCAAGCACTAAGAGACTGCTCTCTGTGAGAAAAAGCTCACCATACATACAACTTGAAATATCTCACTTTGCCTCACTCGTAATTACTGTGTGACACTATAGTCCTCCTCACCTCTCAAGATGGCTGCTGCTGCCTCTCTCTCTAGTTCACTATCCTCAGCTGTGCCCTGGTTCTTCTCCACCCCACCACCACCCTCCTCTGTCCTCTTCCTCCAGACATTCCTTTTGATAAGTGGTACTATGAATTCTTTAGGTGGTGGCTTAGGAACAGCGCTACAATGATACAATAATGAACTGATTTGATACTGGATAGCACACGAGTAGAAGTCTGTCAGGTTGAGCACATGACAACTGCATGGACTCACAAACCTGTGTAGTTCATTAGCCTCCACTGCAACAAGAAAGTCTCTTTCTTCATTTTTCTCATGTGCTTGAGAGGACGAGGCTATCGTCTTTTGCAGTTTAAAGGAGATTCCTGTGGAAGAGCTACTCGTGTGGTGGTTCTCCTCCATTTTGATTTTAACCCGCGTACATTTAGCCACGCCTTCGGGGCCACGCCTAGTTTGATTTTTCTCATCATCTGTTGTCCTGTACTACTGTAAGCCCTTGAAACGTTCTCTATCATGAGCACTAGTAGCAGTAAAGTAGCGGCTACCGAATCAGCTGCCAGCGCTATCAAGCAAAGTGAGTAAAAGCTAGACTTCAACTCGCCTGCATGCATGATCACTGAATTTTATAGGTGCCCCGCCTCCCACACTGTTTAAGCTCAAGACAATGAAAGGAGCTGATGGTAAACCTTTGAAGATAGTTCAAAAGATTGCTGCTCATGACTACACAACATTCGGTATGTGTCTCCTAAAAGATGAGAATGGAGAAGAGGTTGATCTCATTGAGAAGGACCATATCAGCAAAGGTGCTGAGAGTGTCACGAAGGAGATTCTTAAGAAATGGCTGACAAGTGATGCACCTACTCGTACATATCAACACTTGATAGAGTGTCTCAGACAGTCTGAACTGGGTGCACTTGCTGAGCTCATTGAAAACACTACAGTTGCACAAGGTATGTTTGCTATAATTGATGTGCATTCCATTCACTTTACAATACAGATTTTCCAACCGCCTCACAAGCAACAGAAAAATTAACTGCTACACAAGATCGCTCTTCTGTACAACTGCCAGTGTCAACTGTCCTTCAAGCAACTACAGCACAAAATTATGTGTGCTTACCACCCTCGGATTCTTTAACAGCATCTCAAAGAACTGAACAAGAAATTCAAGATACTATTTCTTTCAACTCTTATGCATCTTATCTCAGAGGATTATACACATCTATGTCACAGAGCAACACCTCCCAACATTGGTCCCACCTCCCACGATGTGAATTTGTTCAGTTAGCAATGATTGGTAATGGAAGGGAATTACGACGTGGAGACAGAGAGGAAGAAATGGTCAGACTGGCACAGCAAGGAAGAATAGAAACTATTCAAAAATACAAGGAACCAATAGATCTTAACAACCTCTTTGCAGTGAATTCAATGCAGCCACTAGTTGTGCTACCACCCCCTGCTCCACCAAGAGTAATTCTCATTGAAGGAGCTCCAGGAGGAGGAAAGAGCACACTCGCTCTTTACATTTGTCATAGATGGGCTCGAGGTGATGTTAATTTTTCTTTGGGCAGATTTGATCTTGTAGTTCTTGTTTACTTACGTGATCAGGTAGTTCAGAATGCTACTACCTTGGCTGATATTCTACCAGCCCGCCGCAATTTTGAACTGTCTCAAATTGTTGCTTCTCAAATACAAGATAGTGATGGACAGAATATTCTTTTCGTTTTTGATGGATGGGACGAATTTCCATCTCATCTACAGACTAATTCACTTGTATCAACAATAATTCGAGAACCACGCAAGCTCTATCTTCATCAAAGTACTGTTCTTATCACCTCTCGACCAGTGTCCTCAGGAAACCTGCTCCACATAGCTGATCGACGAGTGGAGATCCTGGGATTCACTCAACACCAGATTCGTGAGTACATTGAGAAAGCTTTGGATGGCAACAGCACTCGAATTCAGAAACTTATCCAGCATCTTGAAGAGCACCCAGTTATAGAAGGTTACTGCTATGTACCTCTACATGTAGCAATACTGGTGCACATATTCCTGACAATGAAGGGAGCCCTACCTACCACCCTCCATGAGCTTTTCTGTAATCTTGTACTCTGCAGCATAGCACGAGAACTAGAAACACATGAATCTGAAAATAGTACACCTGTCTCTTGCTCACTAGATGACCTTCCTGATGAACTCAAATCTAAACTGAATAATCTTAGTTTACTTGCATATGAGGGAGTGATGCTGGACAATGTAGTGTTTTATGAAAAGGATTTGAAACTAGTTGGCCTTCCAGCTGATTTACCATCTTTGGGCCTCCTCCAGGCTGTTGAGGGACTCACAATTCTCAGCAAAGCTCTCTCATACAACTTTCTTCACCTATCAGTTCAAGAGCTCCTTGCTGCTTATCATATATCACACATAGATTCTAGCAAACAATTGGAAGTATTTGAACACATGTTTGGTAGTTCTCGGCTCCAAGCTGTGCTACATTATTACAGTGGCTTCACTAAACTTGCTAACCCAACAGTACGAGACTTTATATCTGAATACGCTCAACGACAGACTCATCTTAAAGATCTTCTTCCTTTGTTGCACTGCTTTTATGAAGCACAAGAGCCATCTCTATGCAAGATAGTTGCCTTTCAATTTTGTCAAAGTATTAATATCTCTGTTCACTTAAGTCCAATAGATTTCTTGGTTATTGGCTATGCGGTTGCTTCCTTGTCTTCTGATGTACAGATACATGTTCGGATGCAGGGTGAACTTGATCAACACAAGCTTAAGTTATTTCTAGTTGAACTCTCAAAGTTTACTATTAAAGAACCCACTAATGAAGCTTTACGAAGGACACTTCGATTGGATCTTTGTGAACAGTCTCTTTCTTATGAAAAGTTATCACTACTATCGTCTCACCTCAGTCAGTCGCCAATTATTACATGCCTTAGGATAAAACTTTGCCGATTTCGTGGCCTCATGCTGTTATGGGATGCTCTACAGACCAACTGTTCCCTCACTGAACTGCACATTACGCATGGGGTACAATTGGAGTGCATAGATTATAGTCGTGGTTGTGATTCAGCTCTCAAAAATATGCTCCAAGTTAACGAATCACTTTCTCACCTTGACTTTAGTAAGACTACCGGTTTTAGTAATGAAACTCGCTTCATTTTTCTAGGTCTTCAGCACAATACCACACTAGTTCACCTAGATCTCAGTACCACAGGGCTTGTAGCTACAGAAGAGACTGCTCAGGCACTCACTACGATGCTTCAAGTCAACAAGACACTTAAACATCTGGATCTATCATACAATCACCAATTTTCTGATTCAGGAGCTTGCAGTGTTTCTCAAGGCCTTCGACATAATACCACACTACTCGATTTAAACCTTAGTTTCTCAGGAATAACTGATGAAGGAGTAGAGTATATTGCAGAGGCCCTTGATTACAATTCTTCATTACAAAAACTCAATGTCTCTCATAATGACATTAATTCCCACGCAGTCTTAGTTGCATTATTAAACCATACTAGTCGAGTAGTGTCTTGATCATGCACTGTCAAAAAATCAATATCAAAAATTCATTTGTGATATTAAAATAATTTTATTCTGATCTCGATTTTATTGAGTACTAGTGATTGGGTACTTTTACACTTTTGAACATGTAGTGCAGTTATAGAATTTAGTTGGTAAGCTACATGTAGTGTGTACGTATTGACTTAGGGCCTGGTGCGCCCACATTCTAACCACGCCTCTGGCGTGGGAATTAACTGCGGTGCAGAAGCCACGGCGCTGTTTATCTGTCACTATGGCTCAAGTAGCGAGTTCTGACACGAATGATCCCAGGCAAAAGAGTAAGTAGAAAAGAGATATTCGCACACTAAAGTGATCGTTGACTTTGTGTAGCTCCTACTCTGCTGAAGCTGAAGACAATGAAAGGACCTGATGATGAACCCCTAAGAATAGTTCAAAAGATTGCTGCATGCTCATGACTACACAACATTCGGTATGTGTCTCCTACAAGATGAGAATGGAGAAGAGGTTGCTCTCATTGAGAAGGACCATATCAGCAAAGGCGCTGAGAATATCACACAGGCTATTCTCCAGAAGTGGCTGACAAGTGATTTTTTTTCTATAATATTTTTTGCAAAAGCAAAGGAACCACAAAATAGCAAAGCTAATACAAATGTGATCCAAAAAAGAAAAAACAGAACACAAAAACAGAGATAATTATTATTGCCGAGCGCCTTAGCGCGAGGCATTTGATCGCGTAGTACAGTTTCGAAATTGTATGTTTGTATGTATACAAGAAAATAAAAAAGATTTCTATCGAAATCAAAAGGATGTAGGGTTGTGAAATCTACCACTGGTCCGCAATGTAAACTAACAAGGAACAAGCATGGAATGGTAACACGATTGACTTGCTAACAGACCATAGATCCCTACATCAGTGGCTGCTGTGGTTGGTTATAGCTAGTTCAGCTAGTTGCTATTGACTGACACCTGACGCGCATTCAGCTTGTGACAAAATATTGATCTTATGTACAGCCACTGATGTAGGGATCTATGGTCTGTTAGCAAGTCAATCGTGTTACCATTCCATGCTTGTTCCTTGTTAGTTTACATTGCGGACCAGTGGTAGATTTCACAACCCTACATCCTTTTGATTTCGATAGAAATCTTTTTTATTTTCTTGTTTGTGTCCTTTTTTCTTTTTCAGCGAAGTGCAGTTCAATATCATGCACATACTGAGCTGTCTTTGTTTCCACCATTGGTTTAGTTTTCCTGTTGTAGGTAGCTCTTCTTTATTATTAAGAATTTTAAACTTGTAGCTAATAATAATTGTTATGCTGTACATAATTATCAGCTCGCCTACACATGCATGCAGTGGATACGAGCCCCGCCCACAATTGTTTGTAGACATGTACGGCGGTTGTAAATATCTGGCAAGCGCAGAATGGTGATCCTATACGAGCTTACCGTTCTTCGAAGACTCCAGACAAATACATGTACATGTATATGTTCTCCGTGATCCATAAGGCGCGGCGATACTCAAGCTAGTGCTTGGTCACGTGCGCTAACCACTGCTTGGTCACGTGCGTATTGCGCAATCACATCAATGGCGTCTAACACTTAGCTGACAATGGATCACGATCGAGAAATCGCGGAATTTATATCGACGTTTCGCTAAAAACTAAGTTCAAAAGGCACCTGCCAGGAGAATTTCATGACTGTTCATGGGTGTTTTGGTCTCGGCATTGCTCGCGTAAAGGCGCTAGGCGCGCTGAAGAAAGAAAGAAAGAAGAAGAAAACGAAGATGACGAAACACGATTTTCACCGTTTCCAGGTTCGTCACTTTAGTAACAACTTCGAGCAATCTCCTTGCTACTGTAAGATGGGGCAGCGCCAGAGAGCAGATTTAAGTGTCTTTTGACGTATACAATTCATGACCAGGCGAAATATCAGCGTTTGAACGCTAATACATTGTATGTAGCCGCCATCTTGTTTTCTCGTTCAACCCTACATAGGGAGGCACTACCGTGCCTCCCTAATATATATGTCACGTTTTGAAACCCGCGGGGTCTCGGGGTCTACTTGACGTTCTTTCATAAACACTACGTTCTTTAATAACCATCCATTAAAATGGACGACAGCGATTTGCCCAGAGACAGCGATTCGTCAGACTCACTCGTCAGCACTACCGCCGATGCTTTAGCAAGATCCAGGGCTTTGGCACGGGAGAGAAAGCGCAGGTGTAGAAGAGTTAATTATAGGTAATATGCCTATTGGTCTCATCACTGCGCGAGGCAAATTCATGCTGTAAGTATACCTAGTCTTAACTTAATTAACAGTGATTTAAAAGAAGAAAAGGATAAAGAAGAAGTAATTTCAGAAGGAAGGGAGTTCCAGTCAGAAATTGTGTTAGGAATAAAAGAATAATTAGAGTGGGTGAAAGGTTGATGTAATAAACGGGCATGGAAAAAACGAGTATGCACCTACTCGTACATATTAACACTTGATAGAGTGTCTCAGACAGTCTGAACTGGGTGCAAGCATAGCTGTCTGTATCAATTTACCACTCGCAGGTTCAAAACATTGATGCATTTCATGGTTAATCTTAATGATTTCAGAAATATTGTTCAGTAGTTATGTTAGCACAGTGCATGCCTGATTTCCTTCTAAATAGTCGAATTTGTAATCACATGACAAACGTGTATGTGCACACAAGCAATGAATAGCAAGTTACCACTGTTACAGTGGTTTTATTACTCCTTGCAACAGCTACAAAGCGTAAAGCGTGATCCATGCCTTATTTGGAAAGTTTATTACATTAGCTCTACAGTTGACTGTTTTAGATTGCAGTAAGAATGTAATAATTATGTCTATGTTTATTATAGACAATACAGTGCTTTTACTACTTCCTGCAATCTAAAAGCGTCACTGTAGAGCTAATGTAATAAACCTTCCAATAAGGCACGGATCATGCTTTACGCTTTTGTAGCTGTTGTAAAACCGCTGTAGCTAAAGAAAGCCACAAAACGCCTCAATGAGTAGCTCGACCTCGTGCGCACTTAGCTGGCAAGTTGCAACAATATACGTACATAAACGGTTGTGCACACCACAGCTGACGCTTCACGGTTTACGACTTGCCATTGCAAGAAGTAATGAACCACTGTATTACTGAGTTACTACTGTTATTACTGATAATACCCTTTAATATGCAAATTTGGTTATTGTCATGCAGGTTCCTCTACCCCACATGGTAGTCAAAGCTATCTACCACCTGCAAGTCCTTTAACAGCTTGTACTGACAAAGACACACCAGATAGTGGCTTTCTCACAAGCTATGCATTCTACCTCAAGGAACTATACACAGTGATGTCCCACAGCCATTACACCTCCCAACATTGGACCCACCTCCCACGTTGTGAATTTGTTCAGTTTTCAATGATTGATATTGGAGGACTACGACGTGGAAACAGAGAGGAGGAAATGGTCAGATTGATCCAGCAAGGGAGAATAGAAAAAATCTTGTCTCAAAAGACTCCGATCGATCTTGATAGCTTATTTCAAATGCCAACTAACCAAAGAGTAACACTCATTGAAGGAGCTCCAGGAGGAGGAAAAGTACGCTTTTACTTCACATCTGCCAGAAATGGGCAAAAAATCTTTCACCTTGGGACAGGTATGACCCTGTGGTTCTTGTCTATTTACGTGATGAAGCAATTCAGAATGCTACTACCTTGGCTGAAATCCTACCAATTGATAACATACAAGTATCTCAAACAGTTGCCACTCAGATGGAAGCCAGTCATGGACGCAATGTTCTTTTCATTTTTGATGGATGGGATGAATTTCCATTACATCTACAAGAAAACTCAATTGTGGCAACAATAATTAAAGAACCGCATAAAACTGCTCTTTATCGAAGTACTGTTCTTATTGCTTCTCGACCAATGCATTCAGGAAACCTGTTCCACATAGCTGAACGACAAATAGAAATCTTAGGGTTCACTCAACATCAGATTCATGAGTATATCGAGAAAACATTAAGTAGTAAAAGCACTCAAATTCAGAAGCTTGTTCAGCATCTTGAAGAGCACCCAGTTATAGAAGGTTACTGCTATGTACCTCTACATGTAGCAATACTGGTGCACATATTCCTGACAATGAAAGGAGCTCTACCTACCACAGTTCATAAGCTTTTCTGCGATCTTGTGCTCTGCTGCATAGTACGAGAATTAGAAACTCGTGAATTTAGGAAAATTACTAGTACATCTGCAATGAGTACACTAGATGACCTTCCTAAATACCTTAAGTCTAAGTTGAGCAATCTTTGTGTACTAGCGTTAAAGGGAATTTTAAGAGACAAAGTAGTGTTCTACCAAGAGGACTTGAGAAAATTCAAACTACCAGCAATCGTAACAACCATGGGGCTCCTCCAGGCTGTTGAGGGACTCACACTTGTCAACAAATCTCTCTCATACAACTTTCTTCATCTCTCAATTCAAGAGCTTCTTGCTGCATATCGTATCTCACAAATGAAATCGAGAAAACAGGTGAAAAAATTTAAACGTATGGTTGGCAGTCCTCATTTTCACGCTGTCTTATGTTACTACAGTGGTTTCACTAAACTTGCCAATCCAGCAATACAAAAATTTATTTTCACTCATTTTCAAGACAAGTCATGTATTGCAGACCTTCTGCCTTTATTGCACTGCTTCTATGAAGCACAAGAGCCATCTTTGTGTAAAATTGTTGGTCCTCAGTTTTCCCGAAGAATTGAAATAAATAGTTTTGAATTAGTTAGTTCAGTAGACTTTTTGGCCATTGGCTATTGCGTTGCTTCTCTTCTTACTTTGAGCACCAATTTTTCTCATCTGTGTCTTGATATTGAAATAGTGGACGAGCAAAAGTTAAAGTTGTTGTTACTTGAACTATCGAATTGTCCAATTGGATTAACTGGTACCAAGTCAAACAAGCTGCAATTATATTTCCGTATGCAAACTCTTAATGAAAATGGAATAATGTCGTTGGCATCTCATCTTAGGCAGTCACCAATCACTTGCACTTTATCAATCCAAAATTGTAGCTTTGAATGTGATACTGGACTGTTATATATATGGGAAGCATTACAGACCAACTCCTCTCTTACTGAACTTTATATTACATGTGGAGGAGTAAAATGCAATGTGAATGATGGCCTGGCTCTCAAAGAAATGCTGGAAAGGAACAATTCACTCTCTTACCTCAACCTGTCAAAAATGAACAGTGTTAACTTGGCAGCTACTTTCATTTTTCAAGGTCTTCAGCACAATACCACACTAGTGCATTTTTTTCTCAGTAATATTGGACTAGAAGCTACAGAGGAGACTGCATGCTCAGGCACTCACTACAATGCTTCAAGTCAACAAAACACTTAAACTTCTTGATCTGTCAAGCAATGCATCTTTTTTCAACTCAGGAGCACACAGCATCTTTCAAGGTCTTCAGCAAAATTCTACACTAGTTAACTTAAATTTAAGTGATACAGGGCTTTTAGCTACAGAGAATACTGCTCAGACACTCACTATGATGCTTGGAAAAAATAAGAAAATTGAACTCCTTGATTTGTCAAATAATACAGCTTTCTCAGATTTTGGAGTTAAACAAGTCTCTCAAGGTCTTCAGCACAATACCACACTAGTCTACTTGAATCTTAGCAACACAGGAATAACTGATAAAGGAGCAGATTACATCGCTCGGGCTCTTGATTCCAATCAATTTTTACGAACTCCTTACATTCCTCGTAATAGTATTACAGGACACGGGCTATGTTCTATAACACCATCGCTGCAAAATAACACTACTTTGAGAAAAATCAATATCGATGGAAATCCTATCACAGCAAGTGAAGTCGAAATTGTTCAAAAGAACAATCAAAAGGTTGATATTGAATTTCATAACTTCTTAATTAATTAAAACTATTTTTTGAGCTGTAAAATGATAGCAGCAATGATTTTAAATTAGCTTTGACATCATTCACTTGCATGAATTATATTTCAGACAATACTGCGTTCAGATTTCTCAAGAATTTCCAGCATATTTTTGAGGTCTTCAATATACAACCGCACCAGCAGCCTTATAATGGTAGCTACCCACATGGTCTAGAGGAGCTCATGCAGCATTATACATTGCAGAACCTCTCGATTACAAATCTTCACCACAATTTTTTATAGCTAGCTAGTTATAATAAACCAAAGAATCTTGATCAATATCATTAATTTCATTTTTTCCATGGTTCATGGTCTCAATTTAATACAATTTATGCTGATTTGGATGAAAAATATAAAGATGCTTAGCATAATCATAGTTTAATGAATATAGTTGATCTCCATAGTAACGAGTAAATGAACAGACTACCACACACAGAGCAAGGGTGTGACCAACAATGGCTGGTATTACCAATGACACCAAACTACAGCTGGGTGAGTCTGCTTCTTTATCAAACCAGCACTCAGTAAACATGTGTTCTCCAGATACTCCACCCACAGTATTGGACCTTGTGGTAATGAAAGGAGCTGATGGTGAACCTATGAAAATTATTCAAACTATTGCAGCTGGTAACTATAAGATGTTTGGAATGTTCCTACTACAAGATAAAAATGGATTAGCTGTTGATCTAATTGAGAAGGATCATATAAACAAAGGTGCTGAGAATGTCACACAGGCTATTCTCCAGAAATGGCTGACGAGTGATGCACCTACTCGTACATATCAACACTTGATAGAGTGTCTCAGACAGTCTGAACTGGGTGCACTTGCTGAGCTCATTGCAGCAAAACAAGGTTCAAATATAATTATGTACATGTATGTAAAATTTTGAAAGTCAACTAATGTCTCTGTTGATTTTCTTTTTGTGAATCACTTACGTTGATTATGGTTTAGAATTGACATTTCTGATATGTATGTAGGTATTCAACCAGTGTATGCTGCACAAGCTCAGGATTCTGACAGTGCTCAACAAACAACAACTGAGCTAGAATATGATCCTTACACATCTTATCTTAGAGGATTATACACGTCTATGTCTCAGAGCCACACCTCCCAACATTGGAGTCACCTCCCACGATGTGAATTCATCCAGCTAGCAATGATTGGTAGTAAGGAACAACGACGTGGAGACAGAGAGGAGGAAATGGTCAGACTGGCACAGCAAGGAAGAATAGAAACGATTATGAGTTACAAAGAACCAATCGTTCTCAACAACATCTTCTCAACAATGCAGCCACTAATTGTGCTACCACCTCCTCCTCATACAAGAGTAATACTCATTGAAGGAGCCCCAGGAGGAGGAAAGAGCACACTTGCTCTCCACATTTGCCATAGATGGGCTCTAGGCAATTGCTTTATGGAAAGATTCGACCTTGTAGTTCTTGTTTACTTGCGTGATCAAGCCATTCAGAATGCTACTACCTTGGCTAATATACTACCAGCTCGTAATCTAGAAATGTCTAAAATTGTTGCTTCTCAGATACAAGATTGTGATGGACAGAATGTTCTCTTTATCTTTGATGGTTGGGATGAATTTCCATCTCATCTACATACTAATTCAATTGTATCAACAATAATTCGACATCCACACAAGCTCTCTCTTCATCAAAGTACTGTTCTTATTACCACTCGACCAGTGTCCTCAGGAAACCTGCTTCACATAGCTGATCGACGAGTGGAGATCCTGGGATTCACTCAACACCAGATTCGTGAGTACATTGAGAAAGCTTTGGATGGCAACAGCACTCGCATTCAGAAGCTTGTCCAGCATCTTGAAGAGCACCCAGTTATAGAAGGTTACTGCTATGTACCTCTACATGTAGCAATACTGGTGCACATATTCCTGACAATGAAGGGAGCCTTACCTACCACCCTCCATGATCTTTTCTGTCATCTTATACTCTGCTGCATTGTTCGAGAACTAGAAACACATGAAGCAGAAAATGCTTTTGATACATCTAGAGTTTCTTCATTTGATGACCTTCCAGGTAGCCTTAAATCTAAACTAATTCATCTTTGTTTGCTTGCACTTAGCGGAGTAGCACAAGATAAAGTTATATTCTATGAAGAGGACTTGAAATCCTTTAACTTACCAACTAATCTACCATCTTTAGGACTTCTTCAGTCAGTTGAGGGTCTCACTATGTACAGCAAATCCCTCTCATACAATTTTCTTCACCTTTCGGTTCAAGAGCTTCTCTCTGCTTATCTATTATCAAAGTCCGAGGAAATATCAATTGAATTTATCAAGATTATGTTTCAAACGAGTTCTCGATTTCAAGCTGTATTGCTTTACTATAGTGGCTTCACTAAACTTGTGAATACTGAAATAAGAGATTTCATCTGTACACAACAGGGCTTGAATATCCTTCCTGTGTTGCACTGTTTTTTTGAAGCACAAGATTTATCATTATGCAAATTGGTTAAATCTCGGCTCAGCCAGAGTAAAATATCTTTTAACTTTGAGTTGAATCCTGTGGACTATCTGGCTATTGGCTACTTCATAACCTCACTCTTGTCTGTGCCTTCTGATACACCGTATTTGCAGGTAAGAATTGGCCAAATTAATGATCACCAGTTAAAGCTATTGCTAGTTGAGCTTTCAAAGTGTTCAGTTACAGCTGGTGCCTCAAGGAGATTGGAATTAGAATTGTGTAACAAATATTATAATTCACAAATTACTGATGAAACAGTTAAGCTTATAGCCTCTCATCTTAAGCAATTTCCTGTCATAAGTGAGTTGACAATGGCATTTCGTAATGGTGAACATCTTGTCCGCCTTGCACAAGCATTGTATACCAACTCACATGTTACAAAGTGTAAACTTATTAATAGGCAAGGTCGGGGTATTCATAATTATACCAAAGAGGGATGCTGCCTGGCTTTTGGTGAAATGTTTCGAGTAAACAAGTCACTCACAAATTTTCGCCTAAAAGGTTCTCTATATGATCTGGAGGCTCGACTTCTTTTTGAAGGACTTCAGTCTAATACAACACTAACTCATTTGAATCTAAGTAACAGTTTATCTTGGCCTACAAAGGCTACTGGTCTAAAGCTATGTACAATGCTTAAAACCAACAAGACACTTACACATCTTGATTTGTCAGGGAACTACACATTAGACAAATCATTCTCTCTATCTTACTACATCTTTCAAGGCCTATTACACAATAAATCATTAGTCCACCTGGATCTCAGCCGTACAGGACTTGTAGATACAGTAGATTCTATGAAAGCTCTAAGTAAAATGCTTCAAGTCAACAATTCACTTAAACACCTCAATCTTTCAAACAATGATTATTCAGATTTTGGAATTTTTCTTATCTTTCAAAGTCTTCAACACAATACCAAACTAGTTCACTTAAATCTAAGTGGAACAAAGTTAAAGCTAACAGAACCTACTTTAGAAGCATTGAGTAAAATGCTTCAAGTCAACAATTCGCTTGCACATATTGATCTTTCAAAAAATATATTTACAGGTTCCGAAGTTCCACATGTTTTTCAAAGTCTCCGTCACAATACCACACTTGTTCACCTAAATCTCAGTAATGACTTTGGATTTATTGATGGTCCTAAGGCACTGTTTCAGAGGAATTGCATCAATACAACTCTTACATACCTTGATCTTTCTGCGATACAAGGAATAGACATTAAAATCATTTTTCAAGATCTACAGCACAATACCACACTAATTCACTTATATTTAAGAAATACAGGACTTGTAGCTACAGAAGAGACTGCTCAGGCACTCACTAGAATGCTTCAAGTCAACAAAACACTTACACACCTTGATCTATCTTACAATAAGAACTTTTCTGATTCAGGAGCACATTGTGTTTTTGCAGGTCTTCTACACAATACAACACTAACTTACTTGGATCTTAGTAGTACAGGACTAGTAGAAGCACCTGCTACAATGCTACATGACAACAACTCAATAACTATCTTGAATTTATCGTCAAATTGGACATCTTCATATTCAAAAGTTCATCACATCTGTTTAAGTTTTCAGCATAATACTACACTAGTTCGATTATATCTACGCCACACAGGACTTGTAGCTACAGAGGATACTGCTCAGGCACTCACTACAATGCTTCAAATGAATAAGTCACTTACACATCTTGACTTATCTGACAACAAGGACTTATCTGACTCAGGAGCTCACTGTGTGTCTCGCGCTACTTCACTAGTTCACTTGAATCTTAGTGACACAGGAATAACTGATAAAGGAGCAGAGTACATTGCTCAAACTATCAATTCCAATCATTCACTAGAATCACTCTTGATTGCTAATAACAAAATCACGGATGATGGCTTTGCTTATATTGCCAAATCACTCGAAACAGCTCATTCATTGAATTATTTGTCTATTGGACCCAATCCTGGTCGCTATGATCATCTTCTAGATCCATGGAGAGTATCGATAATAAACCTGTGATGGTTTTGAAGGGCTTGTAGCTACAGAGGATACTGGTCAGGCACTACATTCTCAGATGCAGGATGTGTCTCTAAGGTCTTCAACACAATACTACAATAGTTCACTTGAATCTTAGCAGAAAACGAAAAAGGAGCAGAGCTGTACATTGCTCAGGCTCACACTCTACAAACCCTTAATGTATCTAACAGCAGTATTACTATAAAAGGACTTGTTCACATTTCCGCATCTCTCGAGACGAAGACCACCTTGAGAAAACTGAACATTGACAATAACCCTATTGCAAAAAGTGCAGTAAGACCTGTTCAAGAAAAGAATCTACAAAATGAGTATTACTAGTATTCACAGCATCAAAGTGAAATGTTTATGAAAATTACCAAAATGTTTTTATTTATTGTTTACTATAAAAATGAGGGAAGTTAATTAACAAACATAAGTTGGGTAGTTTAGATGACTCGTCCTTCTTTAATGATACTCTTAATAACCTGATCATGGCAACCAAACTGGTAAACAAGATGCTCCCATCTGTTCAGAGTGAAGGGTTTTTACAGTATAAATGCATTCCATACTCACTCACCTTGGAGCATTCAGGATGAGTATGTCAGCCATCTTGTTCTTCTCCAGAGAGCCGCAGCGATCGGACAGAC
The DNA here is from genome assembly GCA_964017065.1 of Haliclona indistincta. Lineage (NCBI taxonomy): Eukaryota > Metazoa > Porifera > Demospongiae > Haplosclerida > Chalinidae > Haliclona > Haliclona indistincta. The sequence goes on from OZ024789.1 coordinate 4,910,968, forward strand.
CGAGAGCAGCAGCAGCATTGATAGTGGCAGCAGCTAGAGCCTCCTCCATGGACATCCTCAGAGTAACACAAGCTAGGTGCATCACCAGGGGCTGCATGGAGGTGGTGCTCATCATGAAAGAGATGTGTATCAATCACACATGCTCGCTTCATACACATTGCATATACTAACAACAGACATTTGAAGATAAGCATAATAATTGTATTTGAGTGATTTGAGGTATAATCTTATCGTGAGAGGTGACAAGAATGGTGATCCATGAATGACTCACCATTGACATGCAGTAGGCGTTAGGATTGAAGTCACTGCCCAAAGCTACTGCAACACCTAAAATAGAGTAATCAAGATTTTAATCTTTCATGACTTTCTAGTATGCTATAACTTTTACACAAAGAGACCATATAACTGTAATAATTATGACAGTGTTAAAATTTGATGATGAAGTTTAAAAAATGCTTAGTAAATTTGGTACTGCTGCAAATACACTAGCGTTGAACAAACCACCAAACCGCTATGTGACATGAGCCAGTTATAAATGTATAGGTCTACAGTACCAGCCCCACTGAGTTGATATCATCATAGCTGACCATGTTCCATCATCTCTCTTGCTGGAGGAGGCTTCAGTCTCAGGATGTAAGCTGTGGTAGGGAGAAGCACAGCGACCACGCCAGCATCAGCCATGGCTGTGATACCAGTCTGTGTCACCTCCTCAAGATGGCTGACAGCAAGAGCACCAACCTCAGCAGCAAGCTAGAAATCAAAGGATGAACAAAAAATATTATAGTTATAATTTCATAAACACACAAAGAATAATGCAGTTTAGTTGAATTTGTTAGAATGCAACTTCTAGAAAAGAGAGAAAGCAATACAATGTGGTCTCTGCTGCTGGTTTATGCTAAACATTAGGTATGTCTTGTACATACAAAGCTGTTGTGTTTTGATCACGTGCACACAGACCTCTCCTGAGTTCATTGAGTGTAGTTCGTCGCCGTGGAAATTGATATTCCAGCCTGCTTGTTTGCCTGTCTAGAGAATTTCTCGAGTTTGATCCGTGTTGAAGATACCTTTTTCGCAGAATACATCAATGTTGTCTACGTGCAGTTCCCCAGATAAGCAAAGATCAGCTATAGCTGGTATTTGGGTGTTTATAACATCCTGGGTAGCCTCATCAGATGTGCTGCCTCTGAAAGAAACAAATATCATATCGACAGCGAATCTTTACAACACAGCACTGGAAGAGAGAGTAAGAGAGAGATAGAGAGAGTGAGTGAGAGAAAGAGAGAGTGAGAGAAAGAGAGAGTGAGAGTGAGAGTGAGAGTGAGAGTGAGAGTGAGAGAGAGAGAGAGAGAGAGAGAGAGAGAGAGAGAGAGAGAGAGAGAGAGAGAGAGAGAGAGAGAGAGAGAGAGAGAGAGAGAGAGAGAGAGAGAGAGAGAGAGAGAGAGAGAGAGAGAGAAGTGTGTGTGTGCTCTGTTAAAACTGGGGTGTTGTGGTGACACTCCATGTTGTGTGCGTACTCGTTTAAAATCATCATCGATGCTGAATTTTAAACGAGTGTATGTACAAGGTGGAGTGTCACCACAACACCCCATTTTTAACAGTGTGTGTGTGTGTGAGTGAGAGAGAGAGTGAGAGAGTGAGAGAGAGAGAGAGAGAGAGAGAGAGAGAGAAAAGTGGAGAAGAAAGAGCTGTAAAGATTGGGCGAGAGAGATAGAAGTGACCGAGACGTGCACTAATGTGACTGAGGTGATGACAAAAGTACTGTAAAAACATTCATGAGTGTGAAAATACACGTACACAGACTACAAAAGACAGATGGAATTCAGGAATGTTTATATTGACAAGTACATACATTCTTCGGTAAAGCAGATTTTAAACAATACTGTACATAGTCTATATATTAGGTTTAATGTTTACACTTACTTGGGCACAGCATGTGCTCCACAGTAAGTCACTGATACACTCATCTTGTGCTCCTTCCTCACTATCTCTATTGCTCTCAGCATCTTCACTTCGCTGTCCAAGTCGAGACCATAGCCCGTCTTTGCCTCTACAGTGGTGGTACCACACTTCATCATGGCTGACAGGCGCTTAGAGAAGGAGGCAGCAAGTTGGTCTAGTCCAGCTTTATGAACACAGCTGACAGTGTAATAGATTCCTCCACCACTGGCGTGTATGTCCATATAGCTAGCACCAGCAAGCTGTGCATGGAGAAAGGAGGCTATAAACTGTTGAACATGTGAGCTCATTGATACATGCCCATGCACATTTACTATGAACAAAAAGTAGGAAGTTATGACAATATGACGTTATGGCAATATACCATAATGATACTTGTCCACATTTTACTGTAGGAAGTTATGACAAAATTACATTCTTTTAGAAAATGATAACATGTGATCACCATTATGAGCACTTTAGATACCATTCTTGTGATCTGTAAACCAAACCTGGAAGAGAGTAACCTGATACACATACTTTTCTAGAAATGATAACATTCTTGCTGTACATGAATTACCATTAATTTTGCTATGATCATCATTGTCCTCTTTAGATGCATTTAGATGTTAAAAGTGCCATACCATGCAGGCCTCACAAAACAACAACATCCGAAATGAAATATTATTTGCTGACAAGGATGTTTCTCTTTTCTCAACTTACAGTACACCATTCAAAGGTGTAAATTCAATTTAGACTGTATTGCAACACAGTATTGACAGTATTGTCTGTTAATATACATTATACAAACACATAGTCACGTTCATGCAACCTTTGATGCTGTAAACATATCAACTGAAATTCACAATGTTTGGAAAAAGTGTGATTTTAGTTATCAACTTATAGCAATCTCATAATACAGGAGAACGTCACCAAACCATCATTGAGCTCACTATATAAGAGAGGACACATTCTGTGTCTCACCAGTTCTCAGTCGCTGTCACCTTGAGTATATCTCACTGGACAAGACGTCAAGTATGAAACTCCTCTCCTTGCTGACAGTGGCTATTGTCCTAATCGGCATAACCACACAAGCCTTTGCCTGCTACTATGAGAGGATGTCTCGTAGCCCAAACTACGCAATGATTACCAAGCCAAAGAAAACCCTTAGTGTTCCTAATCCTCACGGTATTTGTGTCGCTCCCAATGGTAACTTTGCTGTTGTGTTGCACAACTATAAAGCCAAGAAGGTCCGTATATACTACAGCTGTGGAAAACTGATGAAGGAAGTTGATCTTAGCAAACATGGATTAATACGTGGTAGTGACTGTGCATTCACAGATCAAAGGCTCTTTGTTGCTGACTATAATGGGAGAAAAGTGTATGAATTGTCAACACTTGGAGAATTTGTTCGAATTTTTGCTACAGGCATACACCTTGTTCGCATGGCAGCATGTCAAGACCGGCTTTATCTCACGATACCTCACGGTGGTCATAATCTTCTTGTATACCATACCAATGGTAGACTGATACGTCGCATTAGTGTACCAGCTAATCAAGCACGTGGAGTCATAGTGGGCATAGATGGTAACTTGCATGTTTCCAATTGGCAGAGAAAACAAGTGTATGTCTACACTCCTGAAGGAAGACGAGTCGGTGTAACAACCTACAATGAAGTTCATCTTGCTGATGGTATAGCAATGGACACTGCAGGAAACCTCCTTATTGCTGATCATGCAAGGGGCAAAGTGGAGGTTTACAGTCCGTGTGGAACACTGATCAAGACCATTCAAACGGGAGGTCGACATGCAGTCGATGTTAAAATTGGTAACGATGGAACAGTACTGGTGGCAGACTACGCTTCCTCCAAAGTCTTCATGTATTAACCAGCAACCAACAGAGACTATGAGCCATAGTTTACTAGTATAGAGACTAGTGTGTGTTTGTTGTAGTATAGTGACTGTAGATGACATAATGTGTGTTGTAGATTTTAGTGCTCATGCTGGTTATTTATTCATTCATTACAATGATCTCTCAAAAGAGTTAACATGATACAGAGCCGAATTTCGAAAAAGCAGTGCTCATGTGATCCAGTAGTTAAGTAAACTTGCGAGCAAAATGTGGGACACAGTTGGGCTTCACATGTCCCGACTACAGGAAACATATTCTGTGCCTGCATGTGTGTGAGTTATGTGGTACATACATGTATGTATGGGTACATCGTAAGCAAAGTACTGTCTAAGAAATTCCATCTGAGTCATCAACTATTAGAACTACTTTATTACAAAGGTACATAACATGCTTTAATAGCAGTGTAAGTAATCATTAAAGGACACAAAATGTACTTTCAACTATACTTTCATCAGTATGATTAGAGAGAGCCTGAGCAGCACACACCGTATACCATGCAGTCGAACTAGACAGCAAAACTATCTGAACCAATGGTCCAATGATATTGCATGTACAATGTGCAATGAAAGCACCACACAAGCCGTGCATAAATACATATCAGTGCATAAACATTATAAGAATAACCACATAACATTATACTAATAAGAAATAGTGGGTTCTATACTGTAGAAATAATTATTATAATCTTCATCAACATCGAGTATAGTACTAGCCAGAGATCATTATTGAAATTTTGTTTCCTCATTGAGCGCTATAGCAACACAGATCACTCAAACAGACCAGACAGCCCTCGACTAGCAGGATCAGAGCTATCCCCTCCTCCTCTCTCCACCATACTAAACAGAGGAGTACCTCCTAGCTACCCATACACAGGCGGACATATTGATCAATCTTAGATATACTCAAAGTGCATGTACACACGTGAAATCATCAACCAATCCTTTGATTCTTGATGCACATATTCTTTGTTAAACACATAATTTTGTAGTTGCTAAGGAGTTAAATATTATACTCACACAAGTACACATACACTGAGAAGGGTATTCGATTTTATAAGCAGTTTTTACCGTGAAATAAAATGCATAACATTCCTATAATAAGGAGTCAGTATGGATTACTTGTAAACGTATTAGCTAAGGAAAATACAAAGTAGAATGGGATCCCAGATTTTCAAAAGGTAAGATGGTACTGTGTAGCTTGTGTCAGTCACTGTATGTTGGTACCTTTACTCAAGTTTCTGTTCTCTTTGATGTACCGGTTCTCCGTAATGAGCTGCAGACTGAATGTCAAGTCCTGCGAGAGACAGAGAGAAAGAGAGAGAGAGAGAGAGAGAGAGAGAGAGAGAGAGGGAGGGAGGGAGGGATGGAGGGAGATAGAGAGAGAGAGAGAGAGAGAGAGAGAGAGAGAGAGAGAGAGAGAGAGAGAGAGAGAGAGAGAGAGAGAGAAAGAGAGAAAGAAAGAGAGAAGATAAAAGAATGAATACAGCACTGCTAGTCAAAAACTCCCTATAACCCAATTCAAGTCCAACAGATATTTTAGTGCCTACGTATGGTTACAGAGGCGGTACGCAATATAACCGAGGGGGTTAAATTTTACCGCCCGAGGGCAGTAAAATTAACCCCCGAGGTTATACTGCTGTGGTGCCATGGGTTAACCATTTTGCCCAGGAAGCTCGAGAATACTGTTCTTATGGTTACTAAACGAAGCGCTCAACGTAGTAGAGCCTCCTTAGAAGTCACCAGAGGTGAATGGCAGCGTGTTGCTGAAAGACGGCAGTGTAATCTTGCGTGCGCTTTTCGACGACGCCATTTTGTTGCTACAGTGTTGCTATGTGACGTCACTTCCTGGAAAATACTCATATTTCCTATGGTATACGAGATGTAACCACCTAGTGGCGCCTTTGATCTTACGGTCGCCTGGGCTACAAATAATACGTACATGATGAAATATGAAAGAAATGGGATTTTGTTACAGGCGCAAGGGTCACAAACCAGACCGACACATGACTCATACTGATCATGAATGACTACAAGCAGGAGAGAGAGGGTTGTACCAGGCAAGGACTGATAGAAAACTAGACCTGTGACCCAGGACAACAGGTTGGCAATAGCATACTTGTGTCTCTAGATCAGACAATACATTGTGCAAGAGGTTGAGCTGGTGTAGAGACAACCTGGATATGACAGGTGATAACTGAACAGCACTATTTGCTAAAGCTTGGTTGGTCCCTACAGTGGTTGTTTCCAAGCCGCGCACATGTTGTGTTTACTTGTCAGTGAGTATGGGCAGGCAGCCAATCCACCAGCTCTGGTGTTCAAGTGGTACCACTCAACTGCTGTGTAAACAGTTTTAAAACTGCAGCACTTGAGTTTGAACTAGCAAGCAAACAATGCAAGTGGTTCAAATTTGACATTTAAACTAGCCAACACTGCGCTACTACACATTTAGAGCAAGCAGTGATATTTATCTACTCTCTCACTTTACAAATGTGACTCAAAATTGAAAAGCACACACATTTTTGAACTACAAGAGCTTGTAACACCAGTAACACAGTGAGTCTTATCCACTGCTGTTGTTGTTGATGAATATCACATATGGTAACCATATCCACTAGCAACACACATATACACATGCACTGATTATCATGCAGTATCAATCACAATGTGTCTCAAACCACATGAGTTTTGACACCATCGTCAACACATTGATGTACACACATTAGCATATACCACCCACCCACCACACAACATTCTACAGCTGTGTGTGTGTGTGTGTGTGTGTGTGTGTGTGGGTGGGTGTAAGCCCTGGTGTCTAGCCAGCCAGCCAGGACCCGCTGACCTCACTCACTCAGGGCTATTGGGAACAGCACTGCCTATCAGGCGTTATCAACGGCTAGAATTTCACTGCTTATCGCCAGGTGAGGTTCTATTGCATGAAAGGCTTGTGAATAACATTATCGGAAAGATGAAGACAGGTTGAATGAGCAGTTGAGATGAGAATCAGATACTCATCCACAAACCAAGTGCTCTATGCAGAGAAGAAAAGATTTTCGATCCTAATGCACTAAAAGCTTAATTATTTAACATGTTTACCAGCTCAAGACTAGCTTGCTGTATTTCCACCCCATTGCTGGTTTTCTACCACCCATTGTTGAAGGGATACCCACCCTCAAACCATGCTTGTTCACTTAGACAATGTACACACACACTCTGATAGAGAACCCAATGGTAGCAACAGTGTGGCTACTAGAGACAGCCTTCCCTGAGAGGTCTCTGCCTATTCTCATCAACCTCCCCTCTACAGACTAAACCATGGGTATCTAATCTGTGGCTTAGATAGACAAATTCTCCCAAGCACTCAAGCTGCCTAAGGTGTTAGAGTCCTTCCCAGGCACTTGACTGGATAAACGCACACACAAGACTGGGCGGGATGGACTTTTGAAGAATATGCAGAGTGCAAGAAACAGCTGGGCCCGTGAATATCACTGGTATGTGATCTTAGCAGAGAACAAAGTGTTCTGGTTTAGCCAGTGTTTCCCCTATCTTAAATTAACAATACCCACACCATCAGAGATATGGCTACATGATCTTTAATAAAGCATTAAAGAAAAGAGGTCACTTCGCTATGCAATTTTCAAGTACTCGTATCTGAATACAGGTCGTAACTTTAAAAATTCTGTGTGCAATGTGAGAGAATTTTAAAGGCATAATAATTTATACTGCAATTGGGCTGTAACAATCAGGTTTGCACGCAGTATCAAAGTGACCCTTTTTCACTGAATAGAAAAATGTTACATGACTGCGTTGATGACAGATTGGCTTGCTAGCTGATTGCACAGACTCAAATAATACCTCAAATAAAAACAAACAATGACTCAGCTACTACTACAGGTACATTGGGATATGCTTCATGTACAGTAGAACCCCTCTTAGAGGACACCCTCATCCCTCTATAATGGTCACTTACTGAATCTCAAATACAACCCACATAATGTATAATAAACCCCTGACCAGAGGACACCCTCTCTATAATAGACAATTTTTTGTTGCTCCCAATGGTGTCCGCCTTAAAGGGGTTCCACTGTACACACAAAATCTCAGATCTACAGGTAAAACCTGTATTGTCATGTAGATTAATCTCTTTTCAAACTATCAACTACAACATGTACACACAGTGGAGCATTGGTACTGAAAATGAATGAGACAGAAAATTTCATCCTAGTCAAAGAGGTGCCTGCATTTTAGGAGCCAAAAATACACATAAAATGCATTTCAAACACACATGAAATGCATTTCATTACTGCACAAAGTGTTCAGACAAGTATAGTTCCACTGTCTCAACACACTATGACATACTAGATACCACTAATGTGTTATTACTGGACATTATGTGTGTTACACACTAGAGGAGGTGTCTCTCTCACCTGATGATTGATGCTGAGTCTCAGAGTAACACGTGATGTATCCTCATCAACTGAAATTATCTAATTATAAGAACAAAAATATTACACAAAGAAGTGTAATGCAGTGCGACATATGGTACTACCAAGTTGTTCAAAATGTTCAAATTTTGACTGTTCGAAATTCAAACATTCATTGGCTGTTTGATTAACAATTTGTGTGAATCATATGACATACCTTTCCACACAATGATTTGTGAGGTCCATGAACTACTTTAGCAAAATTTCCCGGATAGAATCCTACACAAGAAAGAGAAGAAACAAGTTAAAACTACAGCAGTGTAACTGAGAGAGAGAGAGAGAGAGAGAGAGAGAGAGAGAGAGAGAGAGAGAGACATGCTACTACGGGAGGATGAGTGAGTGAGTGAGTGAGTGAGTGAGTGAGTGAGTGAGTGAGTGAGAGACTGAGATTACCTTCAGGTCTATATTCTGGGACCTCTTCTCCTAATTTCTTGACGTGCTTTACTCGACCATCTTTGTCTCGATAAGGCATTGAAATCTTTGAAAAAAGTGACAAGTACAGTTACCATGACAACCACAGCTATTGTTTCATACAACAATCAGTAGCATGCAGCATCCTGGTCAATACAGTATTGTGTGTACATAATGACCACGCCTCTTAATAAACTGACCACACCCACCTTTCTCTCCACATCTCCCGGCAGCTTTATCTTGTTCTTCTTTTTCTTCTTCTTGTCATCCATTAGTTCAGGAGGTGCTGGTATGGCTCCTAACCCTAGTCCACTAGGACGACGTATGAACTCAATTGGATCATTCAACCTACATCACAAGACCATAGACTAGTACCGTGGGCAACATAAAACAATATCAAATAATTTTAGTGAAATAAACTTTTATCAATCATGATGCAAAAGAACCAGTTTTACTGTATAATAAAGTGGGAAATTTTAGTGTGTTAAATTTCGTGTTTGAATGTTAAATTTCCGTGCCCGGCATGTTCACATAAAAAAAATTTTCAACATTCATCAAATACATGCACTTGCCTGAGACCTAGGACAATGGAAATTTAACCCTTTAGTTACTGACTTATTCTGTCGGAAATTTGACTTGATCTAAACTGGCAGTTTGTTTTGCAATTTTCTGGAAAATGCAGTACACTACATGTAGCAATTCCAAACTAGCACCGTTTTCTCCTGGCTTGTCAATGTTTACGACCATGTACTAAACTCCAAGCTAGCCACTCCCACTTCGGAACTGAAGCCACTTAAGTGTTGCGGCCTCGTCATTTTTCAGCTAGTTCTGGTCTTCATTTAGCCCTGGTGAATGATACAAAAACCTGGTGGTGTCCAGGTGAGCAAACAGCACAGTTTGGACCATCTTTGCCAAAGTATGCATTTCCGGGCATCCTGAAGCCCCCAAAATGCCGAAAGCGACGAGGGCTCCACCCCTTTGAACCCCAGGTTAAAGGGGGGATACCCCCTTTAAAAACCCCTCGTTCCCCCGTTTTAGTGGGGAGGGCGCGACAAAAAATAGTGGCTTTCACAGGTAATTTGCAATTAAACTTGTATTTACCTTTCTAGAGCACTTTTGACACTATTTATGAGGTCTACAGTAGGTGGAATCGAATATGTTGTCAAAAGGCAACAATAGGTGTTAAAGGGTTAACGAATGTTATCGTCACTAGTATGCAAGTATGTGAACCGACCAAAATTCGTGTTTGGTAAAACTTCAGTGCCTGGCAATTGAAAGATATTGACTGAATACGGTACATCATGTGCCGACCTGATTTGAAATTTAATGTGATGATTTGTAGAGCTAGTGTCAAGATGTAAAATCAATTTTCTAGTGTCAAGTGTGTTTACTGACTGACCCCTTGTTAGTGAGTCCAATAGCTTCTCCTGGTCTCCATCCCATACCCTTCAACATAGCCTTACCAAACTCAGCTATAGGAAGAGAATTATAGTCATCAGCTGTAGCCTGTGAAAACAAGAAATGTAAAAACTAATTAATGAGTATTATAATAGCGCCATGGTAACACAATAATTCCATCGCTCAACACCAACTCACCATTCAGCTGTATATCACACACAGTGTCACACAACTATGTTCTGATATCGTATAAATAGTAATTTCGAAGGGTCAAAATTTTGGCGAATGATCCAGATTTTGCGTTTTGGTGATTTAATTTTGACGCTCAATGCTCACTTCACATGTTACTGTGATCAGGAGCGTATAAGGGGAAGGAACGTTCAACTGTGGATAACGAAATCTAAGGTCTGCCGCTTGCGCTGCCCGCACAAGACTGCGATCATGGCTCTGGCTCATATTTTAGCTGGAAACAGGCAGGACGAAGTGTTGATGAGTGTATTGGTAGGAATAGCGAGCCACAATGCACAAAGACAGGCCCAAGCTCCAAGTAGCAACAACACATGGCGGTGGATTTTAGACTTCGATATTACTATAGCGAATACGGCAGTTGAATGCTGCTTCTCCTTATACGCTCCTGCTGTGATAGAAAAAGCATTTTGGTGAAAGCTTGTCGATTCGCCAATATTTCCATCTCTCCAAAATTACCCGCTATACGGTATTATGCTTCATAATAGTCATAAACTCCTGGTTATAATTGAGGGTTTTTTGAGCTTTCGCAGAGAGTTGGATGCAACCCAAACTTCAAGCTTACTTTATCAGTACTACATCTGTACTTATGTCAGGTGTATACATACCTCATCAGGTCTTAGCTCTAGATCAGCTATTCTGTCCCTCTGCTCCTCTACTGGTGGCTTGTTCTGCATCAGTAGTGGTACCACTGGACCATCACCATCACCATCAAGACCAGCATGAGCTTGAGCCTCCTCAACATCTGAGAACAATCACTCACTTAACCCTTTCTTTAATCCATCCATCCGTCCGTCCGTCCGTCCGTCTGTCCGTCCGTCCGTCTGTCCGTCCGTCCGTCTGTCCGTCCGTCCGTCCATCCATCCATCCATCCATCACTCCACTTGCTTGCTTATTCACTCACTCACTTACTCAACCACTCACTCACTCACTCACTCACTCACTCACTCACTCGCTCACTCGCTCACTCGCTCACTCACTCACTCACTCACACTTAAACTTGCAAATAATCATGAAATGACAATGCATTCTAGATCAGACAGCAGTGCACAGCTGTGGGGTCTAGCTATAGAGCAGCACTGAGATATGTTATCATGGATCCTTTGGTCACTGGTAATGTATCTAACACTAACGCAAGCTCACAAACCATTTCAATGCACAAACATACTAACAAAATATTAAAATAAAGTAAAAAAGTTTTAATAAAAAATCCTAAAAAGTGTAGGGATGATGCTTGCAAAAGGAAAGGAACAAGATGAGATGATGCTTGCAAAAGTGAAGGAACTAATGGAATAATGCTTGCATATGTAAATGTAAAAGTCCCAAGTATTCCCTACATCAGCGGCTTGCTGTGACGCTGTGCAACTGACCAATGCGGAATCCTCTTCCTATACCTTTTACAACCGTCAATTACTTATCAGACCGTGTCCTCCAAAACACAGATACCTCTAGTTATTTACAACCGTCAATTACTTCATCGGACTGCGTCCTCCAAAACACAGATACCTCTAGTTATTTACAACAGTCACCTACTTCATCGGACTGCGTCCTCCTAAACACAGATACCTCAGTCTAGTTATTTACAGCCGTCAATTACTTCATTGGACTGCGTTCTCTTCAAGCCGCTGACGTAGGGATACTTGGGACTTTTACATTTACATAATTATTACCCGTGCGCAGTATGCGCCAGGGTTATGCGTTTGTGTCCGTCGGTATGTATATATGTGTGTGTGTGTCAGCAAAAAAACACGCCTGTTTGCGTCTTACAGCTCGAAAATCTCCACTAAAACACTCTCCGCAGCTTCTTCACTGAATTTATAGTCCTATGAAGACGTTTTCTGTGCTGGCAAGCCTTGTTCGAGCGACTAATCCATGGCTATCTAAAGCTACATGTCCTTGTAAGAGCACTTTACGGTATTGTGGGTGTGTCACCCAACCTCCTATCCATGTCGATGTCCTCACTCAGTCTCACATGTACCGTACGTCAGAGCTCCTATAGCTCAGCGCACGGGTATGCGTTCATTAGAACTCTAGTTATGCAAGCATTATTCCATCTTGTTCCTTTACTTTTGCAAGCATCATCCCATCTTGTTCCTTACATGTACTTTTGCAAGCGTCATCCCTACACTTGTTAGCATTTTTTATTAAAACTTTTAACTTTACTTGTTCCTGTTACTTTTTGATCACTATCTGTTTGAACATAATTTATTAGCTGTATTCTATGCGATAGCTTTTATTTCATTATTACAACTCTGTGAGCAGCAGTTACTAGCTAGTAGATGAGAAGGTGCTGCATAGCCTCTAGACAGAGAGTCAAGGAACATGGAATGTTATTATCGGCAATCACAGGTTTAAATTAGTTAGAGAGGTTGAGGGTATGAGTTGACAATAATTATGATATTTCTTAGCACTGTAATGGATGAAGAAGTGACGAACACTAACAACTCAGCTCAGCTATGAGGATCATGGCTGGAAGCCTATACTATGAGTCCGCGATACCATGCAAGCTTGCATGTATTGTTGATGTCGATATCACGATCACAGAGGCTTCTAGCTTTTTAGAATGACCAATGTCCAGTTGTCAACAGCACAGGGGTCCTATGGATACAGCTTACGCCGTGTAGTGTAAGAAACTTTAGTAGCCTAGGCCCTGCATGGCTAGATCGGGTGCCGGATCACCGTCGTCCAGTTCGCGCCTGCCATGGGTCATGATGTCAGCATAGACAGATCAGTGTTACCCAGGGCATAGTATACCGCTTGTTCATACCTCTAGGCTCTAGCTTGCGCGCTGAAGCGCCCAGAGCAGAGAGAAAGCGAGAACCGAGCTCAGTTTCAAAACTGATGTGGGCGGAGTCAATGATCTGCAGCGACAAGAGGGTTAATTAATGGAGTCGCTCTAACTGTCCAAAATGGTCCAAAAACCATGTTTTTCAAGGATTACTCGCTTCTGGTAGTGTTTGATGCCTATCTAAGAAGTAAGAGCACTACCCCAGATATATACACGTGCGATGGTGCAGGTTTGGTAGTGATTCGTTAACTCAGGACAGCGCTAGGCTCGTTGAAGGAAGAAGAAAGAAGAAGAAAGAAGAAGAAGGAAGAAGATGAACAATTCGCGTGGGCGGCGATTTCAGTTTACCACTTTAGAAACGTCTGCCAGCTTCGCCAAAGGCATTTTCATGCTAAGAACAATCGTCTGATCAATCCTAGATGTCTAGAATCTCGAGAAATGCTAAAACAGCAAAGATACCCTGAGAGTCGCCATCTTGATTTTCGTCGTCAAGCAAGCAGTCCCGGCGACTTTCATAGACTTCCTACAAGTGCTTACACTTCAGAGTCATAGTTAACGTATGGTTCCGAGTGCATTATCGGATTTCCGCACGAGCTTCCGGTCGAGTAGGTAAAAATAGCGCACGAGGGCAGAGCCCTCGTGCGCTATTTTTACCTACTCGACCGGAAGCTCGTGTGGATAAATCCGATAATGCACTCGGAACCATACGTTAATTGTTTTATTGTGCCTTCCTGTTGAGATCAATGCGCATGCACGAATCCCATGTGTTCGTTTCAAGATGGCTGAAGGTAGCCATGATGCTAAAAGCTCCGTCTATCTCTATCATTACGACGAAAGAAGACGGAGTTGGCTCCCAGTTCACGATTTGTAGTCGCTTCTGACGCAGATGTGATAAAAGCTGCTGAGGGAGTTGTTCAAGAGAACACGTTTGAGTGAACGCGTGGGGCTTGAGAAAATTTTGATAAATGGATGATGGAAATCGGTAAGGCAACTTACCGGTGCCAGAAGACTTTCTTCACTATAATGATCCTGTGATAGTTAGTAAATGGTTGTGAAAGTTTATTTTAGAATCTAGGCAAGCGTTCCTGTTAATCTGTCAAACTTGTTCTCTGGACAACTGCAGAATTGTGTTGAATTTTTAAGTCAAGCTGTTTGTTTTTGATTAATTTTTACCCACTAGTATTGGGAGCATGTGATGGTATAAAAACGCCAACAGGAAGTGTGGTCAGATCAAACAAACCACCGCCAGTGCATTATTTCTGATATCGCACTGGACACTCTCTTCCCATTGCTTTTGAATGGGAAACTGCAGTGCATTATTTTTGATAATGCACTGTGGTTTGCTGGAGAGTGCGCTAGCAGATTTATCGCATGGGCGGTGTCTTTGATCTAAACAGGAAGTATACAATAAGAGATAGTTAAAATGCAGTAGAAATGTATAACAGTAGAGATATGTGCGGAAACTCATTTTCACACATGAGTAGCCGCCATCTTAGTTCAAGGTCGTCCCTACATATCATTGCCGATCGGCAATGATAATTTGCAATCTCAAATCTAGTTACTCAAATCATGCAGTGATCATGCAAGCACCAAAAGACTGCTCTCTGTGAGGAAAAGCTGACCATGCATACAACTTGAAATATATCACTTTGCCTCACTCGTAATTACTGTGAGACACTATAGTCCTCCTCACCTCTCAAGATGGCTGCTGCTGCCTCTCGATCTCTAGTTCACTACCCTCAGTTGTGCCCTGGTTCTTCTCCACACCACCACCACCCTCCTCTGTACACTACAATGATATAAAATCAACTGATTTGATACTGGATAGCACACGAGCATGCACGAGTAGAAGTCTGCATAATTATGTCAGGTTGAGCACATAACCGATCTAGCTGGACTCACAAATCTGTGTAGTTCATTTGCCTCCACTGCAACAAGAAAGTCTCTTTCATCACTTTTCTCATGAGCTTGAGAGGACGAGGCTACAATTCTTTAAAGTTTAAAGGAGACTCCAGTCTCCTGTGGAAGAGCTACTCGTGTGGTGGCCCGGTTCTCCGGCTCCATTTTGATTTTAACCCGCGAACATGCAGTTAGCCACGCCTGCTTTGATTTCTCATCATGCATAATTATTAGCATCATCTATTTCCTGTAAACTTAAGCCCTTGAACGTTCTCTATCATGGGCACTAGTAGCAATAAACTAGCGGCTACTAAATCAGCTGCCAGCGCTACCAAGCAAAGTGAGTAACATCTATTATAGACTATAGGCTTCAACTCATAAGCTTATGCATGCATCTAATCACTGAATTCACTGATTTCAGGTCAGACCCCTCCCACGCTATTAAAGCTCAAGACGATGAAAGGAGTTGATGGTAAACCTCTGAAGATAGTTCAAAAGGTTGCTGCTCATGACTACAAAACATTCGGTATGTGTCTCCTACAAGATGAGAATGGAGAAGATGTTGCCCTGCTCAAGAAGAACCATATACATGATGGGGCTGAGAGTGTCACAGAGGCCATCCTCCATAAATGGCTGACGAGTGATGCACCTACTCGTACATATCAACACTTGATAGAGTGTCTCAGACAGTCTGAACTGGGTGCACTTGCTGAGCTCATTGCAAACACATGTACAATTGTCGGACAAGGTATGTTTGCTATAATTATAGCTTGCATGATTGAATGTTTTGTTACAGATTTTCCAACCGCCCCACAAGCAACAGAACCAGTGACTATTACACAAGATTGCTCTTCTGTACAACTGCCAGTGTTAACTGTCTTACAAGCAACTACTGCACAAAATTCTGTCTACTTACCACCCTCGGATTCTTTAACAGCAACTCAAAGAACCAAGCAAGCAATTCAAAATTCTTTTTCTTTCAACTCTTATGGATCTTATCTCAGAGGATTATACACGTCTATGTCTCAGAGCCACACCTCTCAACATTGGAGTCACCTCCAACGATGTGAATTTGTCCAGCTAGCAATGATTGGTAGTGAGGGACAACGACGTGGAGACAGAGAGGAGGAAATGGTCAGACTGGCACAGCAAGGAAGAATAGAAACTATCATGAGTTACAAAAAGCCGATCAATCTTGAAACCCTATTCCAACTGCAAGTACCACAGAAGCAGCCACTAGTTGTACTACCACCACCTCCTCCTAATCCAAGAGTACTTCTCGTTGAAGGAGCCCCAGGAGGAGGAAAGAGCACACTTGCTCTACATTTTTGCAACCAATGGACACAATATGCTTCCTTCATCGACAGGTTTAAAGTAGTGGTTCTTGTTTATTTACGTGATCAAGCCGTTCAGAATGCAACTACCTTAGCTGATATACTACCAGCTCGTACTTTAGAAATGTCTCAAATCTTTGCATCTCAGATACAAGATTGTGATGGAAATATGGTGCTGTTTATCTTTGATGGATGGGATGAATTTCCATCTCATCTCCAGAAAAACTCTCTAGTATCAACAATAATTCGACAGCCACACAAGCTCTTTCTTCATCAAAGCACTGTTCTTATCACCTCTCGACCAGTGTCCTCAGAAAACCTGCTCAAAATAGCTGATCGACGAGTGGAGATTCTGGGATTCACTCAACACCAGATTAGTGAGTACATTGAGAAAGCTTTGAATGGCAACAGCACTTACATTCAAAAGCTTGTCCGGCATCTTGAAGAACACCCAGTTATAGAAGGTTACTGCTATGTACCTCTACATGTAGCAATACTGGTGCACATATTCCTGACAATGAAGGGAGCCCTACCTACCACCCTCCATGAGCTCTTCTGTAAATTTGTACTCTGCAGCATAGCACGAGAACTAGAAACACGTGAATCTAAACATTTTGGATCTCGTTCGAATTCTTTGGATGATCTTCCTGATGAACTCAAGTTTAAACTGTGTAATCTTACTTTTCTTGCATATGAGGGAGTGATGCTGGACAAAGCAGTGTTTTACGAAGAAGACTTACAAAAGTTCCAACTTCCAGCTAATCTACCATCTTTGGGGCTCCTTCAGGTTGTTGAGGGACTTACACTTCTCAGCAAATCTCTCTCATACAACTTTCTTCATCTGTCAGTTCAAGAGCTTCTTGCTGCTTATCATATATCACACATGGATTCTATTGAACAACTATACGTTTTCAAACAAATGTTTGGTGGCTCTCGGTTTCAAGCTGTACTACATTACTTCAGTGGCTTCACTAGACTTGCCAATCCAGCAATACAAGATTTCATATCAACATATTCACGACAAAAATCAAGTATCGAAGATATTCTTCCTTTGTTGCACTGCTTTTATGAAGCTCAAGAGCCATCTTTGTGCAATTTATTAAACTTTCAAGTTATTATTTTAGAATCTCTCTTAAACCCAGTGGACTATTTGGCTATTGGTTATTATATAACCTCACTACTGTCTGTACCTTCATCTGATACATCAAATGTACAACTCAAGATAGCTGGAGAGATTGATGATCACAGATTAAAGTTGTTATTGCTTGAACTCTCAAAGTATCAAACAATCTCAGCTAGTGCTGCCAGATTAGAAATAGAAATTGTCTTTTCCGAAACGGCTACAAATATCATCGAAAATACAAGGTTGATAGCATCATTCTTAGAAGAGTCATCTGCAGTATCAAAGTTAATGATACAGCACAAGGACAGAAAGAGAGCTAGTGAAGTTTTTCTATCTTTTGCAAAAGCATTGCAATCTAACAGTTATCTTACCACACTGACATTTATGTATGAAGGACCAGCATACGAACACACATGTGAAGAAGATTACCAAATTGTCAAAAATATGTTTGAAATTAATAATTCTTTAACACAATTCAGTCTTTCCGGAAGAGGAGGCTTTGCTTGTTGCATTTTTCAAGGACTACAACTCAACAAAAAATTAACTCGCTTAAATCTTAGAGGAGCAAGACTTGTAGCTACAGAGGATATTGGTCAAGCACTCACTACAATGCTTCAGGTCAACAAGACACTGACACACCTTGATCTATCACATAATTCAAACTTATCTGTCCAAGGAGCGTACTGTGTATTTCAAGGTCTTCAGCTCAATAATACACTAGTTTATTTAAATCTTAGTCACACAGGACTTCAAATGACAAAGAGTACAGCTTGGATACTTGATACAATGCTTAAAGTCAACAACACGCTTACACACCTTGATCTATCACATAATAACTTCCTTGACCAAGGAGCTTACTGTTTATTTCAAGGTCTTCAGCACAATAATACACTAGTTGATTTAAATCTTAGTCACACAGGACTTGAAATGACAAAGAATACTGCTAGGGTACTTGCTACAATGCTTCGAGTCAACAACACACTTACACATCTTGATCTTTCAAACAATTTTACACTTTTGGTCTCAGGAACTTGGTTTATTTTTGTAAGTCTTCAGTGCAATACCGCTTTAGTTCAGTTGAATCTCAGTGATACAGGACTTGTAGTTACAGAAGATACTACTCAGGCACTCACTACAATGCTTCAAGTCAACAAGACACTCACTCACCTTGATTTATCAAACAATTGGAAATTTCAAAATGCAAGTTGCACTAACTTTCAAGGTCTACAGAACACATTAGTGTACTTGAATCTGAGCAACATACAACTTGTAGTTAAAAAGGACACTCCTCTAGCTAAGGCACTTACTACCATGCTACAAAAAAACAAGCATCTCAAACAGCTTGATCTATCATATAATCCACTCTACGATGAAGGAGTTTACTGTCTCTGTGAAGGTCTTCAGCACAATACCACACTAGTCTATTTGAATCTTAGTGACTCAGGAATAACTGATAAAGGAGCAAAGTGTATTGCTCGAGCTTACAGTTCAAATCGATCTTTGCAACTAGATCTTGATGTTTCTAATAATCATATCAGAGACTACAAGACCTTAGAAGATTCATGGAGGAATCACACCTTAAAAGTGATTAATCAAAATTTATTATCACACTGTGCTGCAGTGCCAGTGACATTCTCATTAGCATAATTTTATTATTATTTGATTTTATTATTATTTGAGCGTTTATAATGCAATTATTAGACGCGTACAGTGCACACCGAAAACATTGCAGAAAATGTGTAGACAACGACGAAAGTAACTTAATTCTACCATTGTAATAGAGCCATTCCGTTCTCTTCTAACGCTGGAAGCACAGTTTCTCACAGTAGAATGCCGAAGACAGTAGTATTCACTAGTGCAGTTCATGGACTGAGTTCTGAAGTCGTCAGTGTAGCAGATAATCTGACACAAAACAACTCCGACACGCGTACGAAGGACGAATTCACTGCTTGGTAGCGTCTCAGCAGTTGTGCATTGAGTGTAACTCCCTGATAGTAGTTTCTCACAGTGCACAACACTATGAGCTATACCAGCTGTAGGTATGTAAAATGGCTTGGTATAGTAGAGTAAACCACCTATATTCGGCCACCCTCTATTATCGGCCACTCGCTCGTACACTTGCAAATGCGCTACACAGAACAAACTTGACCGACGTATAGACACACACTTCCTCTGCCTGCATTGCAAATTTGCAGCTCGTAACTGCTTCTTTGTCTACTGTGGAAACGAAGAAAGTGAGTAGCTGAAAACATCGATGTTCGGCAAAAGTAATCTATTATCTGGCACCAGTCCTATGGCAGGATTGCAAGTCATCAGTACTGCCGTCCGGGTAATTTTCTTTTCCAAATACCCCGGGGCGAGCAATCTATGTTCGGCAATTCGTGATAACTCATTAATTTATCCTCAATGAAAACACGATTGCGATACAGAAACACGTCGGCTGAGTAGAGCCATCTCATGTCTATTACAATCACCAAAATTCAGTAGCCCTTCGTTCGTCTCTTGATCGCGCAAGCCGCAAACAGCCAAAATAGTGGGCGTGGCTTCCAAGGAGTAACCCAGTGCTTGTAAAACAAAGAGTAAACCGAGCATTCCACAAGTTAAATTTGATTCTGAGCCTCTTTGTCTGCACTCGCAAAGTAGTTTAGCGCTGATCAATGACTGCATTAGTGATGGATAGTAATATAGTAATTTTATAGTGAGTCCTCAAATCAGAAAGCACTGTCCATATCCATCACGAGTGCAGTCATTGATCAGCGCTAAACAACTTTGCGAGTGCAGACAAAGAGGCTCAGAATCAAATATAACTTGTGGAATGCTCGGTTTACTCTTTGTTTTACAAGGACTGAGTTGCTTCTTGGTTGGTCAGAAAAAGCAATTTGGTCAGAAAAAGCAAAGTTGGTATGTTCCTCTGTGCGAGCGCATTTGCGATCTTGACTTCGGCTCTAGTGGTCTGTATTGTAGTGTAATTATAGTAATAAAATGTAACTTAGCAGATTATGATATACCTTGTGCAATATCGTTGTCAAAAATCGCAATACGTTTGAAAATGTACGGTTGCTTCTCTAGCAGCCACTATAGCGCTGATTTTGCCATTCTCAGGACAAGTAAACACGTTATGCCTAAATTTTAGCAAAGTTTCTTTGTGGAATCTATTGTAATTAAAGGTAAACCTTGTATACATTTTCTCTAGCGGCTTGTTTAGTTTGCATGCATCGAACGTCAGACAAATAAGCTGTTAGTTCTTCTGTTGAGGGTCACAAGGATGCTAGTAGGTATACTCTCTCAGCAGAAAAAATTTGGCTGCCTGGATCGTATGCTTAGCGCAGCAATAGCTATACACAAAGAGGCCAGTAATTAAATGGGCGTGCCATGACGTCACGTTGACTACACAGGAAGTTTCGGAGATTCCTAGGCCATTGTTCGCGCGATTTATTCTATGTTACTGAATACAGTAACGCAACTATGCATCATCGTACATCATTTTAAAGCTTTGAACTAGATCTTTCACACGTACGTAGTGTTAGATTAGTTCTAGTGAAAATAAAATTTTCTCTGACATCGCTACAGTGTCAATATGCTATTCTTAGCTTTGGCTACGCACAAAGAAACAATAGTTTAGCCAAGTTAGACGGCTACATCGATCGCTGTGCCTATAGGTGTTATGGCTGGCACAACTAAGTACTGGAGTGTAAGCAAAGGTTAGAAATAGCTCTAGAGACTCAGCAATGCCAAAAATGATCATTCTGGAGGTCGACTTTGATTATGTACTATGAGCAGCAAGGCTATGGACAGCCATTTCTTGCCTGGGACTAAGCAGAGCTTCGGGGCGTTGCCCAAGAGAGTTGGCCTCCAGTGATATGTTTTCGTACTAGGTGTTCTGTCAGGAGCCCATAAGAGGAAGGAGCGTTCAGCCGCGATTTAGCCAAACGTAAACTCCGCCACGCGCTGCGCGCGGCGCATTATGATGACGTTTACTAGAGTAAGCCACCAATATTCGGCCAGGGTGTCTCTAAAATCCGGACCGGACCGGACCGACGGACCGGACTTGCGACAACTTCTAAAATCCGGACCGCTAGTCCGGACATAAAACGCTGACTTTGGAGTCGGAATGGAAGCAGCGAGGGAAACATCGCCTTGCCTGGTGTTACAGCCTCAAGAAGACCTACCAAATTCCACAATTTTAGACCTACTATTGAATCCTGAGGGGCAAGAGTTGTGCAAAGTGCCTCCTGTTAGACCAAAGGCTGGCCAAGTGTTTCTGTTTGCACCAGAAAAACAGCATGCTAAAGGTTACTTCTATCATGCATGCATTACTCTAAGCATGTACATGAATGTTGATAGATTAAATTTTCTGATTCCAAAATTGAATTGTCCCGAATTGTTTCATAGATGGTTGGAGGTGTGACCAATTTAAGTGGGAGCGTTTTGGACGAAAACTACTGAAGACAGAGCCTGTCATATCCAAAACATACTTTAATTACATGACAGGTAAAGGCGTACAGAAGGAGTTCAAAAGATATGCGTACACAATTAGTGATCGAGCAAGCAATCTCACACTTATTCATTACAAATGAGATGATTCTATCGTCAATGAAAATCCTAATGTCAGAACTTGTAGTTCAGTGCTAAGAGAATTGGAGAATACAACTCAGTCTCCATCTGTTGTTTACAATCACAAGATTGCTGATTGTAGTAGCGCAATGCTTATAGTCCAGTATTGCTACCTAGAAACAGAAAGCAAATGTCAAATTGTCAACATCTCAGGAGACAAGCATTTCGTCTGTCTCATGATGCCTTTTGAAGCTATTGATTTCCACTTACCTAATATCTGCAGATTTCTCTGTTGGAACCATGCCGGCAATTAATGCCGTTAAATTCTGGCTGCGTAAGCATGGTGCTACAGCCAGTGAAGTTCCAGTGTACGTTAGTGATATTCGGGATTTGTTTCACCAGGAAAACAATTACATGTATGTTTGGGGAACTCAAGCCGAAATCTTAATTTGCACTTTCTGTTTGGTTTTTAGGCCCGTTTTTGTAGCTACTATTAAACGAGTCCTCATTTACTACTGGGAAAACCACATGTGTTCACACTGATCAGAGTTCAAGTTTACTCTGCTAAAAGATTTACTTGAGAATCTGGAAAAACTGAGTCATGTCTATTTGACAAAAGATGGAAAATTGCCGAGAACTCCACCATTTAACGAGGACAGGTCCACCTCTGCTGGCAACCCAGTTGTTATTAGCTAGTGCACAGCTCACTTGGTGTTTTTCCTACAGTATTATAACTTCAGTATTACAGTATTATTACTACAGTATGTAAAACTATTACAATATTATAACTTCTACTATTACAGTATTATTACAACTACTTATAATGTTGCTCTTATACTAGACATCTTTCCTCGTATTATACATTATCGGCCTTACGTTGCGCACCCAAGCGAGGTCAGTATTTTAGACAGTTCGGGTGGATGATGGATATGGACAGGTGGATGATGGATATGGACTCATGATGGATATGGACAGTGCTTGCTGATTTGAGGACTTCTCTATAAAATTACTATCCATTACTAATGCAGTCACTGATCAGCGCTAAACTACTTTGCGAGTGCAGACAAAGAGGCTTAGAATCAAATTTGACTTCTTGAATGCTCGGTTTACTTTTTGTTTTACAAACACTGGGTTGCTCCTTGGAAGCCATGCCCACTATTTTGGCTGTTTGCAGCTTGTGCGATCAAGAGACGATCGCAGGGTTACTGAATTTTGGTGATTGTGATGGACATGAGATGGCTCTACTCAGCCGACGTGTTTCTGTATCGCAATCGTGTTTTCTTTGAGCATAAATTGCACTGAAACAATATCATGAGTTGCCGAACATAGATTGCTCGACCCCGGGGTCTTTGGAAAAGAAAATTACCCGGACGGCAAGACGAGAGCTTTTCAATTGTAGCTCGTTGTAATGCTAATGGATAAAGGTGTTTGCAGTACTGACTTGCAATCCCGCCCTATTCGTCTATCAGTCACTAGGACTGGTGGCCGATAATAGATTGCTTTTGCCGAACATCGATGTATTCGGCTACCCACTTTCTTCGTCTCCACAGTAGACAAAGAAGCAGTTACGAGCTGCATATTTGCAATGCAGGCAGAGGAAGTGTGTGTCTATACGTATGTCAAGTTTGATCTGTGTAGCGTATTTGCAAGTGTACGAACGAGTGGCCGATAATAGATGGTGGCCGAATATTGGTGGCTTACTCTACCACCAGAGCAAGGAGAGTGACGTAGTAGTTTAGCACACGCCCAGCAAAGTAGTCAGAGTCGATAGAGTCTCTTGCAGCTCGCTTGCAGTTGCTTGGAGGGAACAAAATCATCTGGATAGGCTGTACGGTGGTCATTGAGTACTGTGCGTTCGATTGAGGCCATCTATTCAGCACGTGGATCGTGGGCGCGACCATTTCTACAAGCAAAGAACGAGTGCCGTCCCGCTTACTTGATCATGCTGTTTACAAGTAACAAGCTCCTATTTGCTGCTGTCTTACGTGCAACATGGCCACAGCCTTCTCTGTATGCTGCTGGTAAAAAGCTGTTCATGACGTAAAAGCTGCCCGTTCGCTAGTGGCCGCATGCAAAAAAAACTTCCATATAGGGAAGTTTTTTGACGCGCAAGGCGGCGGAGTTTACGTTTGGCTATTACTACACGGGCGATTGGAGTTGAACGCTCCTTCCTCTTATGGGCTCCTGGTTCTGTACAATCACAACATTTGAGCTCAGTAGGGCAGCTGCTTCTCGTGTTATTCGTGTATAGTACAAGAAAATAAAAAATTTCTATCGAAATCAAAAGGATGTAGGGATGAAGAAACCTGTTACTCGTCCACAATGTAAAACAACAAGGAACTAGCATGGAATGGTAACACGATTGACTTGCTAACAGACCATAGATCCCTACTTCAGTGGCTACTGTGGCAGAATATAGCTAGTTCAGCTAGTTGCTGTTGACTGACACCTGATGTGCATTGAATTGAATTCGGCTTGTGACAAAATGTTGATCTTATGTACAGCCACTGATGTAGGGATCTATGGTCTGTTAGCAAGTCAATCGTGTTACCATTCCATGTTAGTTCCTTGTTGGTTTACATTGTGGACCAGTAACAGATTTCTTCATCACTACATCCTTTTGATTTCGATACAAATCTTTTTATTTTCTTGTTTGTGTCCTTTTTTCTTTTTCTGTGAGTTTTTAATTTTTGGTGCAGTTCGGCACGATCTCTTTGTTTCCGCAATTTTAGTTTGTTTTGCTGTTGTTGATAATTTCTTTATGTGAGCTTTTAACTTGTAGCTCTTAATTTATTCCTAAATACTGAAACTAGCTCATGCATTCATGCATGCTGCAGGAATGCACAGCATACGAGCCCCGCCCACTCTGGTTTAAAGAATTCTGTACGGCTGTGATACTATCTGGCAAGCAGCAGAACGGTAATACTACACTAGCTTACTCGGTGAGTTGCTCTTCGAAGACTTCAGACCCCCAATATGCGCTCTCTATAAGGCTTGGCGAATGGCGATACTCTACTTCTAGAATTCGTGTGGTTGGTCACGTGCGTATCGTGCCGCTCGCTCGTGCCTCTCTGTTATCTCCCCTCTAATTTTGGTCTCACCGACAACTCTCCGTTCGCGGAGGCAAGAAATAAGAAGAAGCGTATTGACTATTGCGTAATCACAATATGGCGTCTAACACTTAGCTGACAACAGTTCGTGATCGTGAGCTCGTCAAATTTACATCGTCGTTTCGCTAAAAACTAAGTTCAAAAGGCACATGCCAGGAGAATTTCACGACTGTTCGTGGGTGTTTTGGTCTCAACATTGCTCGCGTAAAGGCGCTAGGCGAGTTGAAGGAAGGAAGGAAGCCTAAGGAAGGAAGGAAGGAAGGAAGGAAGGAAGGAGGGAGGGAGGGAGGGAGGGAGGGAGGGAGGGAGGGAGGGAGGGAGGGAGGGAGGGAGGGAGGGAGGGAGGGAGGGAGGGAGGGAAGGAAGGAAGGAAGGAAGGAAGGAAGAAAGAAAGAAAGAAAGAAAGAAAGAAAGAAAGAAAGAAAGAAAGAAAGAAAGAAAGAAAGTAAACGAAGATGACGAAAGTCGATTTTCACCGTTTCCAGGTTCGTCACTTTAGTAACAATTTCGAGCAATCTCCTTGCTACTGTAAGATGGGGCAATGCCAGAGAGCAGATATAAGTGTCTTTGGTCGTATACAATTCATCACCAGGCGAAATATCGGCGTTTGAACGCTAATACATTGATGTAGCCACCATTTTGTTTTCCCGTTCATCCCTACATAGGGACTCACTACCGTGCCTCCCTAATAAATTCATAGTGGTCCGATGCTTCGATGCTTGGTATAGTCAGCTTCCATTGCAGTCGTTGCGGCTTCAGTACACTTAACAGAAAAAGTCCAGGGTGTTGTGCATATATAGGTAGAACAACTAGCTTCAAAAGTTTGAAAGAAATTGCTTATAGCATAATAGAAGTTATGATAGTTTAAAGTGCAAAAAGTGAAATTAGCACATTTTCACAAAAACCAGACTCCGGTCGGCATACCTTAATTCCTATGCAGTCTTGTTTTTAAACCATACTAGTCGAGTAATATCTTGCTGATCATGCTCTATCAAAAATCATTATCAAAATTCATTAGCTTAATTTCATTTTTGCGATATTCACTTTTATTGCGTACTGATGGGGTACATCATCTACACTTTTGAACATGTTCACTTTTTCAGTTAGTGTATTTATAATTTTAGTTGATCTCCATTGTTAAAATGCAAGCTAGTGTGTAAAATTAGACTAAATGACCTTCATGGGCGCCCACATACTAATTATAGCCAAGCCTCTGGCGTGCAGTGCAGAAGCCCGGCGCTGTTTATCTGTGACATGACAATGGCTCAAGTAGCGAGTTCTGACACAAGTGATCCCAGGCAAAAGAGTACATGTGTAAATAGAAAAGAGATATTCGCACACTAAAGTCATTGTTGACTTTGTGTAGCTCCTACTCTCCTGAAGCTGAAGACAATGAAAGGACCTGATAATGAACCCCTAAAAATAGTTCAAAAGATTGCTGCTCATGACTACACAACATTCAGTATGTGTTTCCTACAAGATGAGAATGGAGAAGAGGTTGTTCTCATTGAGAAGGACTATATTAACAGAGGTGCTGAGAATGACACAGGCTATATATTCTCCAGAAATGGCTGAGAAGTGATGCGACCTACTCGTACATATCAACACTTGATAGAGTGTCTCAGACAGTCTGAACTGGGTGCACTTGCTGCAAGCATAGCAATTTGCCACTAACAGGTTCAAAACATTGATGGTTAATCTTAATGATTTCAGAAATATTGTTCGTGAGTAAAATAAATCAGCCATGTAGCATTTATTATTGTGCTTTTACATGAGTGTGTTATGGCTATGTGCAATCATGTGGAAGCAAAACTAACTGAGCTGAGCTAGCATCCTCAAAATATGATATTAAAATTCCATGCAACAAATGACTTGTTAAAAACACATATTATTGCAGTGTAGTTATGTTAGCACAGTGCATGCCTGATTTCCTTCTAAATAGTCGACTTTGTAATCACATGAGAAACTTGTATGTGCACACAAGCTGTGAATAGCTAGTTACTACTGTTACAGTGATTTTATCACTCCTTGCAGCAGCTACAAAAGCGTAAAGCATGATCCATGCCTTATTTGGAAGACATTAGCTACTACAGTTTACGCTTTTAGATTGCAAGAAGTATGTATTAATTATTATGTCTATATTATACTATAGACAATACCTGGACAATACAGTGCTTTTACTACTTCTTGCATTCTAAAAGCATCAACTGTAGAGCTAATGTAATAAACCTTCCAAATAAGGCACGGATCATGCTTTACACTTTTGTAGCTGTTGCAAGGAGTAATAATACCGCTGTAGCTATAGAAAGCCTCAAAACACCTCAACGAGCAGCTCGACTATGTGAAGATAAGCTTAGCTGGCAAGTTGCAACAATATTGTATGTATGCAAACGGTCGTGCACACGTACATACCAGTTAATTAATAGATTAACAGCTGACGGTTCACACTTCACGGTTCACGAGTTGCCATTGCGAGAAGTAATAAAACCACTATATTACTGAGTTTCTACTGTCATTACTGACAATATCTTATAATATGCAAATTTGATTATTGTCATGCAGGTTCCACTACCCCACTTGGTAGTCAAAGCTATCTACCACCTGCAAGTCCTTTAACAGCTAGCACTGACAAAGACACACCAGATAGTGGCTTTCTCACAAGCTATGCATTCTACCTCAAGGAACTATACACAGTGATGTCCCACAGCCAGTACACTTCCCAACATTGGACCCACCTCCCACGTTGTGAATTTGTTCAGTTATCAATGATTGATATTGGAGGACTACGACGTGGAAACAGAGAGGAGGAAATAGTCAGATTGATCCAGCAAGGGAGAATAGACAAAATCTTGTCTCAAAAGACTCCGATCGATCTTGATAGCTTATTTCAAATGCCAACTAACCAAAGAGTAACACTCATTGAAGGAGCTCCAGGAGGAGGAAAAAGTACGCTTTTACTCCACATCTGCCAGAAATGGGCAAAAAATCTTTCACCTTGGGACAGATATGACCTTGTGGTTCTTGTCTATTTACGTGATGAAGCCATTCAGAATGCTACTACCTTGGCTGAAATCCTACCAATTGATAACATACAAGTATCTCAAACAGTTGCCACTCAGATGGAAGCTACTCAAGGACGCAATGTTCTTTTCATTTTTGATGGATGGGATGAATTTCCATTACATCTACAAGAAAACTCAATTGTGGCAACAATAATTAAAGAACCGCATAAAACTGCTCTTTATCGAAGTACTGTTCTTATTGCTTCTCGACCAATGCATTCAGGAAACCTGTTCCACATAGCTGAACGACAAATAGAAATCTTAGGGTTCACTCAACATCAGATTCATGAGTATATCGAGAAAACATTAAGTAGTAAAAGCACTCAAATTCAGAAGCTTGTTCAGCATCTTGAAGAGCACCCAGTTATAGAAGGTTACTGCTATGTACCTCTACATGTAGCAATACTGGTGCACATATTCCTGACAATGAAAGGAGCTCTACCTACCACAGTTCATAAGCTTTTCTGCGATCTTGTGCTCTGCTGCATAGTACGAGAATTAGAAACTCGTGAATTTAGGAAAATTACTAGTACATCTGCAATGAGTACACTAGATGACCTTCCTAAATACCTTAAGTCTAAGTTGAGCAATCTTTGTGTACTAGCGTTAAAGGGAATTTTAAGAGACAAAGTAGTGTTCTACCAAGAGGACTTGAGAAAATTCAAACTACCAGCAATCGTAACAACCATGGGGCTCCTCCAGGCTGTTGAGGGACTCACACTTGTCAACAAATCTCTCTCATACAACTTTCTTCATCTCTCAATTCAAGAGCTTCTTGCTGCATATCGTATCTCACAAATGAAATCGAGAAAACAGGTGAAAAAATTTAAACGTATGGTTGGCAGTCCTCATTTTCACGCTGTCTTACGTTACTACAGTGGTTTCACTAAACTTGCCAATCCAGCAATACAAAAATTTATTTTCACTCATTTTCAAGACAAGTCATGTATTGCAGACCTTCTGCCTTTATTGCACTGCTTCTATGAAGCACAAGAGCCATCTTTGTGTAAAATTGTTGGTCCTCAGTTTTCCCGAAGAATTGAAATAAATAGTTTTGAATTAGTTAGTTCAGTAGACTTTTTGGCCATTGGCTATTGCGTTGCTTCTCTTCTTACTTTGAGCACCAATTTTTCTCATCTGTGTCTTGATATTGAAATAGTGGACGAGCAAAAGTTAAAGTTGTTGTTACTTGAACTATCGAATTGTCCAATTGGATTAACTGGTACCAAGTCAAACAAGCTGCAATTATATTTCCGTATGCAAACTCTTAATGAAAATGGAATAATGTCGTTGGCATCTCATCTTAGGCAGTCACCAATCACTTGCACTTTATCAATCCAAAATTGTAGCTTTGAATGTGATACTGGACTGTTATATATATGGGAAGCATTACAGACCAACTCCTCTCTTACTGAACTTTATATTACATGTGGAGGAGTAAAATGCAATGTGAATGATGGCCTGGCTCTCAAAGAAATGCTGGAAACGAACAATTCACTCTCTTACCTCAACCTGTCAAAAATGAACAGTGTTAACTTGGCAGCTACTTTCATTTTTCAAGGTCTTCAGCGCAATACCACACTAGTACATTTGTTTCTCAGCAATATTGGACTAGAAGCTACAGAGGAGACTGCTCAGGCACTCACTACAATGCTTCAAGTCAACAAAACACTTAAACTTCTCGATCTGTCAAGCAATATATCTTTTTCAAACTCAGGAGCACACAGCATCTTTCAAGGTCTTCAGCAAAATGCTACACTACTTAACTTAAATTTAAGTGATACAGGGCTTTTAGCTACAGAGAATACTGCTCAGACACTCACTATGATGCTTGGAAAAAATAAGACAATTGAGCTCCTTGATTTGTCAAACAATACAGCTTTCTCAGATTTTGGAGTTAAACAAGTCTCTCAAGGTCTTCAGCACAATACCACACTAGTCTACTTGAATCTTAGCAACACAGGAATAACTGATAAAGGAGCAGAGTACATCGCTCGGGCTCTTGATTCCAATCAATTTCTACGAACGCTCTACATTCCTCGTAATAGTATTACAGGACAAGGGCTATGTTCTGTTGCATCATCACTGCAAACTAACACTACTTTGAGAAAAATCAATATCGATGGAAATCCTATCACAGCAAGTGAAGTCGAAATTTTTCAAAAGAACAATCAAAAGGTTGATATTGAATTTCATAACTTTAATTAGTTAAAACTATTTTTTGAGCTGTACAATGATAGCAGCAATGATTTTAAATTAGCTTTGACATCATTCACGTGCATGAATTATATTTCAGACAATACTGCGTTCAGATTTCTCAAGAATTTCCAGCATCTTTTGAGGTCTTCAATAATTATACAACCACACCAGCAGCCTTATAATGGTAGTTACCCACATGGTCAAGAGGAGCTCATGCAGCATAACACATTGCAGAACCTCTCGATTACAAATCTTTACCACAATTTTTTATAGCTAGTTATAATAAACCAAAAAATCTTGATCAATATCATTAATTTCATTTTTTCCATGGTTCATGGTCTCAATTTATACAATTTATGCTGATTTTGATGAAAAATATAAAAGATGCTTAGTATAATCATAGTTTTAATGAATATAGTTGATCTCCATAGTAACGAGTAAATGAACAGATAGACTACCACACACAGAGCAAGGGTGTGACCAACAATGGCTGGCATTACCAATCACGCCAAACTACAGCTGGGTGAGTCTCCTTCTTTATCAAACCATGCTAGCTAGCACTCAGCATACATGCTAATAATTTTTCTCTATAGATGCCCAGCCCGCTCTACTAGACCTAATGGTAATGAAAGGAGCTGATGGTGAACCTATGAAAATTATTCAAACTATTGCAGCTAGTAACTGTAAGATGTTTGGAATGTTCCTCCTACAAGATAAAAATGGATTAGTTGTTGATCTAATTGAGAAGGACCATATCAACAAAGGTGCTGAGAATATCACACAGGCTATTCTCCAGAAATGGCTGACAAGTGATGCACCTACCCGTACATATCAACACTTGATAGAGTGTCTCAGACAGTCTGAACTGGGTGCACTTGCTGAGCTCATTGCAGCAAAACAAGGTTCAAATAAAATAATTATGCACATGTATGTACAATTTTAAAAGTCAAGCCACATGCAAACTAATGTCTCTGTTGATTTTTATTTGTGAATCACTTATGTTGATTATGGTTTAGAATTGACATTTCTGATATTAGGTATTCAACCAGCGTATGCTGCACAAGCTCAGGATTCTGATAGTGCTCAACAAACAACAACTGAGCTAAAATCTGATCCTTACACATCTTATCTCAGAGGATTATACACGTCTATGTCTCAGAGCAACACCTCCCAACATTGGAGTCACCTCCCACGATGTGAATTTGTCCAGCTAGCAATGATTGGTAGTGAGGAACAACGACGTGGAGACAGAGAGGAAGAAATGGTCAGACTGGCACAGCAAGGAAGAATAGAAACTATTATGAGTTACAAAGAACCAATCGTTCTCAACAACATCTTCCCAACAATGCAGCCACTGGTTGTGCTACCACCTCCTCCTCATACAAGAGTAATACTCATTGAAGGAGTCCCAGGAGGAGGAAAGAGCACACTTGCTCTCCACATTTGCCATAGATGGGCTCAAGGTAATTGCTCTATGGAAAGATTCGACCTATATTTCTTGTTTACTTGCGTGATCAAGCCATTCAGAATGCTACTACTTTAGCTGATATACTACCAGCTCGTAATCTAGAAATGTCTAAAATTGCTACTTCTCAGATACAAGATTGTGATGGACAGAATGTTCTCTTTGTCTTTGATGGATGGGACGAATTTCCATCTCATGTACAGACTAATTCACTTGTATCAACAATAATTCGACAGCCACACAAGCTCTCTCTTCATCAAAGCACTGTTCTTATCACCTCTTGACCAGTGTCCTCAGGAAATCTGCTTCATGTAGCTGATCGACGAGTGGAGATCCTGATCGACGAGTGCTGATCGACGAGTGGAGATAAAGCTAAGAGGACCTACTTTAGAAGCATTGAGTGAAATGCTTCAAGTCAACAATTCACTTGCACATAATTATTGATCTTTCAAAAAATATTTTTTCCGGTTCTGAAGTTTCGCATGTTTTTCAAAGTCTCCGTCACAATACCACACTTGTTCACCTAAATCTCTGCAATGGCTTTGGATTTACTGATGCTCCTAGTGCACTGTTTCAGGGGAATTGCATCAACACAACACTTACATACCTTGATCTTTCTGCGATACAAGGTATAGACATTAAAATTATTTTTCAAGATCTACAGCACAATACCACACTACTTCACTTGTATTTAAGAAATACAGGACTTGTAGCTACAGAAGAGATTGCTCAGGCACTCACTAGAATGCTTCAAGTCAACAAAACACTTACATACCTAGATCTATCTTACAATAAGAACTTTTCTGATTCAGGAGCACATTGTGTTTTTTCAGGTCTTTGACACAATACCACACTAACTTACTTGGATCTTAGTAGCACAGGACTAGTAGAAGCACCCGCTACAACGCTACAAGACAACAACACAATAACCGTCTTGAATTTATCATCAAATTGGTCATCTTCATATTCAAAAGTTCATCACATCTGTTTAAGTTTTCAGCATAATACTACACTAGTTCGATTATATCTACGCTACACAGGACTTGTAGCCACAGAGGATACTGCCCTGGCACTCACTACAATGCTTCAAATGAATAAGTCACTTACACATCTTGACTTATCTTATAACGATGACTTATCTGACTCAGGAGCTTACTGTGTGTCTCACGCTACTTCACTAGTTCACTTGTATCTTAGTGACACAGGAATAACTGATAAAGGAGCAGAGTACATTGCTCAAATTATCAATTCCGATCATTCACTAGAATCACTCTTGATTGATAATAACAATATCATGGATGATGGCTTTGCTTATATTATTGCCAAATCACTCGAAAAAGCTCATTCATTGAATTATTTGTCTATTAATCCCAATCCTGGACGCTATGATCATCTTCTAAATCCATGGCGAGTATCGATAAAAAACCTGTGATGGTTTTACAGGGCTTGTAGCTACAGAGTATACTGTTCTGGCACTATACATTCTCAGATGCAGGAGGAGCTCACTGTGTCTAAGGTCTCCAACAAAATACTACAATAGTTCACTTGAATCTTAGCAGAAAAAGAAAATAGTAGTGTACGTTGCTCAGGCTCACAATCATACTCTACAAACCCTTAATGTATCTAACAGCAGTATTGCGGGAATTGTTCACATTTCCACATCTCTCGAGACGAAGACCACCTTGAGAAACTGAACATTGACAATATAACCCTATTGCAAAAAGTGCAGTCAGACCCGTTCAAGAAAAATATCTACGAAATGAGTAGTACTGGTATTCACAGCATCAAAGTGAAATGTTTTATGAAAATTACCAAAATGTTTTTATTTATTGTTTACTATAAAAATGAGGGAAGTTGGGTAACAAACATAAGTTGGTTAGTTTAGATGACTCGTCCTTCTTTAATGATACTCTTAATAACTTGATCATGGCAACCAAACTGGTAAACAAGATGCTCCCATCTGTTCAGAGTGAAGGATTTTTACAGTATAAATGCATTCCATATCCTCTCACCTTGGAGCATTCAGGATGAGTATGTCAGCCATCTTGTTCTTCTCCAGAGAGCCGCAGCGATCGGACAGACCGAGAGCAGCTGCAGCATTGATAGTGGCAGCAGCTAGAGCCTCCTCCATGGACATCCTCAGAGTAACACAAGCTAGGTGCATCACCAAGGGCTGCATGGAGGTGGTGCTCATCATGAAAAAGATGTGTATCATGCAATCACATGCACATGCTCGCTTCATACACATTGCATATACTAACAACAGACATGTGAAGATAAGCATAATATCGTATTTGAGTGATTTGAGGTATAATTTTATCGTGAGAGGTGACAAGAACGGTAATCCATGAATAACTCACCATTGACATGCAGTAGGCGTTAGGATTGAAGTCACTTCCCAAAGCTACTGCGACACCTAAAATAGAGTAATCAAGATTTTCATCTTTCATGACTTTCTAGTATGCTATAACTTTTACACAAAGAGACCATATAACTGTAAAATTACGACCGTGTTAAAATTTGATGATGAAGTTTAAAAAATGCTTAGTAAATTTGGTACTGCTGCAAATACACAAGCGTTGAACAAACCACCAAACCGCTATGTGACATGAGCCAGTTATAAATGTATAGGTCTACAGTACCAGCCCCACTGAGTTGATATCATAGCTGACCATGTTCCATCATCTCTCTTGCTGGAGGAGGCTTCAGTCTCAGGATGTAAGCTGTGGTAGGGAGAAGCACAGCGACCACGCCAGCATCAGCCATGGCTGTGATACCAGTCTGTGTCACCTCCTCAAGATGGCTGACAGCAAGAGCACCAACCTCAGCAGCAAGCTAGAAATCAAAGGATGAACAAAAAATATTATAGTTATAATTTCATAAACACACAAAGAATCATGCAGTTTAGTTGAATTTGTTAGAATTGCAACTTCTAGAAAAGAGAGAAAGCATACAATGTGGTCTCTGCTGGTTTATGCTAAACATTAGGTATGTCTTGTGTATACAAAACTGTTATGTTTTGATCACGTGCACACAGACCTCTCCTGAGTTCATTGAGTGGAGTTCATCACCGTGGAATTTGATATTCCAGCCTGCTTGTTTGCCTGTCTGAAGAATTTCTCGAGTTTGATCAGTGTTGAAGACACCTTTTTCGCAGAATACATCAATGTTGTCTACGCACAGTTCCCCAGATAAGCAAAGATCAGCTATAGCTGGTATTTGGGTGTTTATAACATCCTGGGTAGCCTCATCAGATGTGCTGCCTCTAAAAGGAAACAATTATCATATAGACAGTGAACCTTTACAACACAGTACTGGAAGAGAGAGAGAGAGAGAGAGAGAGAGAGAGAGTGAGAGAAAGAAAGAAAGAGTGAGAGAGAGAGAGAGAGAGTGAGAGAAAGAGTGAGAGAGAGAGAGAGTGAGAGAAAGAGAGAGAGAGAGAGTGAGAGAAAGAGAGTGAGAGAAAGAGAGTGAGAGAGAGTGAGTGAGTGAGTGAGAGAGAGAGTGAGAGAGAGTGAGAGTGAGTGAGAGTGAGAGTGAGAGACAGAGAGTGAGAGAAAGAGAGAGATGAGAGAGAGTGAGCTAGGGTGAGAAAGAAAGAGAGAGAGAAAAGTGGAGAGGAGAGAGCTGAAAAGATTGGGCGAGAGAGAAAGATAGAGGAAATGACTGAGACGTGCACTAATGTGACTGAGGTGATGACAAAAGTACTGTAAACACATTCATGAGTGTGAACATACACGTACACAGACTAGAAAAGACAGATGGAATTCAGGAATGCTTATATTGACAAGTACATGCATTCTTCGGTACTGAAAGCAGATTTAACACAATACTGTACATAGCCTGTATATTAGGTTTAATCATTTGTAAACTTACTTGGGCACAGCATGTGCTCCACAGTAAGTCACTGATACACTCATCTTGTGCTCCTTCCTCACTATCTCTATTGCTCTCAGCATCTTCACCTCGCTGTCCAAGTCGAGACCATAGCCCGTCTTTGCCTCTACAGTGGTGGTACCACACTTCATCATGGCTGACAGTCGCTTAGAGAAGGAGGCAGCAAGTTGGTCTAGTCCAGCTTTATGAACACAGCTGACAGTGTAATAGATTCCTCCTCCACTAGCATGTATGTCCATATAGCTAGCACCAGCAAGCTATGCATGAAGAATGGAGGCCATAAACTATTGGACATGTGATACGTGCCCATGCACATTTTACTATAAACAAAAAGTAGGAAGTTATGACAATGTGACGTTATATATACCATAATGATACTTGTCCACATTTTACTGTAGGAAGTTATGACAACATTACATTTTTTTTCAGAAAATGATAACATGTCTATGATCACCATTATGAGCACTTTAGGTACCATTCTTGTGATTTGTAAACCAAACTCAGAAGATAGTAACCTAGCTGATACACATACTTTTCTAGAAATGATAAAATTCTTGCTGTACCATTAATTTTGCTATGATCATCATTAATTTTGATGCATCTAGATGTTAAAAGTACCAAACCATGCAGGTCTCACAAAAAAACAACATCCGAAATGAACTATTACTTGCTGACAAGGATGTTTCTCTTTCCTCAACTTATACAGGTGCAAATTCAATTTAGACTGTATTGCAACACAGTATTGACAGTATTGTCAGTTAATGTATACATTATACAAACACATAGTCACGTACACACACAACCCTTTGATGCTGTAAACATATCAGCTGAAAACTGAAATTCACAACGTTTGAAAAAGTGTGATTGTAGTTGTCAACTTATAACTATCTCATAAGAGAACGTGACCAAAGCATCACATGAGCTCACTATATAAGAGAGGACACATTCTGTGTCTCACCAGTTCTCAGTCGCTGTCACCTTGAGTATATCTCACAGGACAAGACGTCAAGTATGAAACTCCAATTGCTGACGGTGGCTATTGTCCTAATCGGCATAACCACACAAGCCTTTGCCTGCTACTATGAGAGGATGTCTCGTAGCCCAAACTACGCAACGATTACCACGCCAAAGAAAACCCTTAATGTTCCCAATCCTCACGGTATTTGTGTCGCTCCCAATGGCAACTTTGCTGTTGTGTCGTACAACAATGCCAAGATAGTTCGCATATACTACAGCTGTGGAAAACTGATGAAAGAAGTCGATCTTAGCAAACAAGGATTTAGACCAGGTTGTGATTGTGCATTCACAGATCGCAGTCTCTATGTTACTGACTGTCGGAATAAAGTTTACGAACTGTCAACACTTGGGGAATTTGTTCGAATTTTTGCTACTGGTCAAAACTTTCAACGCATGGCAGCATGTAAAGATCGACTTTACATCACCAAACATGGTGGTGGGCAAAATCTCTTTGTGTACGATACCAATGGTAGACTGATACGTCGCATTAGTGTACCAGCTAATGCTGCTCGTGGAGTCATAGTGGGCATAGACGGTAACTTACATGTTTCAAATTGGCAGAGAAAACAAGTGTATGTCTACACTCCTGAAGGAAGACGAGTCGGTGTAACAACCTACAATGAAATTCATCTTGCTGATGGTCTAGCAATGGACACTGCAGGCAACCTCCTTATTGCTGATCATAATCGAGGTAAAGTGGAGGTTTACAGTCCATGTGGAGCACTGATCAAGACCATTCGAACAACTCGATATGCATTCGATGTTGAGATTGGTAACGATGGAACAATACTGGTGGCAGATTATGGTGCTTCAAAAGTAATGATGTTCTAACCAGCAACCAACAGATACTATGAGCCATAGTTTACTAGTATAGAGACTAGTGTGTGTTTGCTGTAGTATAGTGACTGTAGACATAATGTGTGTTGTAGATTTTAGTGCTCATGCTGGTTATTTATTCATTCATTACAGAAATCTCTCAAAACAGTTATTATAAGAGCCGAGTTTCGAAAAAACAGTGCTCGTGCGATCCAGTAGTTAAGTAAACTTGTGAGCAAAACGTCGGGCACAGCTGGGCTTCACTTGTCCTGAGAAAGTAGTTGAAATAACAGGAAACACATTCTGTGCCTGCATGTGTGTGAGTTATGTGGTATATATGTATGCGTACATCGTAAGCAAAGTACTGTCCAAGAATTTCCATCTGAGCTAGTCATCAAATATTAGAACTACTTTATTACAAAGGTATACATAACATGTTTCATTAGCAGTGTAAATAATCATTTCTTGCTACAAATACACTTTCAATTACTTTCATCAGGATGATTGGTAGTATCAGAGATAGCCTGAGCAGCATATACATTACAATACCAAGCAGTCAAACAAGACAGCAAAACTATCTGAATGAAGCACCAATGTGCAAATGCCTCAGTGAAATTTCCAGTCAGGTACCTCAGTGCAGTTTAATGTGACAACATTAGAATTTTGTAGCTGAGTATGATAGTCCAGACCAAACATTATTTTTGTGACACCTTCAGCCCGATAAGCATACTGACATGCTTTGACTATACAAAGCTAAAGCAGCTACATGTACATAATGAAATACAGCTGCAGCAAGACCACTGTACTCATTAACCCTCGGCGCATGCGCGAGGGTTACGGTACTTGCTTTGTCGTTCGGTCGGTCTGTCTCTTCTGCTACAGAGATCAGCGATCGCTTCTACGCGTCAACTAAGGTATGAACAGGCTAAGCACGACCATGGCTTGCAATGTGACTCGTGGATTTTGCTAAAGTGCTTTCGTTCTTGAGTTATGGCTGGCTCACCTTGCATGACGGCCATCTTAGACTTCTCTGACAACAAAGGCGCCCATAGTTGACTACCTAGGTACTTGTAGATTCCATCTAAACAGCAGGACAGCTCTGTGGGTGCGTAGACATCTCAAGAAAAAGCCTATCAAAGCCAAGAGCAATGGCTACCTACTCAGTGTTCACGGTCACGCCCACTTGACACACCTTGTCTCGATTGAATTGTGGTCAGCACTTTGCTGTCTTCTGGTTACATGTAGCAGTGCAGTTTCAATAGCAAGCAGGTTGGCTTCAGCTGCAAAGCTCCTTCTGCAAACCATAACTAAGGTGCTAACTCTACAATGTGCAACACGCCGAGGGTTTCGTGAAATCTGTTCATTACTGCTGTGAGACTAGCTGCTTAGCGTTTGCAGAATGTGTTTGCTTGGGCAATGCAGATAAAATTATAGTGGTTGCGCATAAGCAATCAGAAGCTTAGCAATGCTGACCACATGGAATTCAATATTGCATTCTGATGGTGGTAATCGGCATTACCACACAAGCCTTTGCCTCTACAGTGTGAGTGGTACCACACTTCATCATGGCTGACAGTCGCTTAGAGAAGGAGGCGGCAAGTTGGTCTAGTCCAGCTTTATGAACACAGCTGACAGTGTAATAGATTCCTCCTCCACTAGCGTGTATGTCCATACAGCTAGCACCAGCAAGCTGTGCATGGAGAAAGGAGGTTATACACAGCTGAACAGTGAGCCCATTGATACGTGCCC
The DNA here is from genome assembly GCA_964017065.1 of Haliclona indistincta. Classification (NCBI taxonomy): domain Eukaryota; kingdom Metazoa; phylum Porifera; class Demospongiae; order Haplosclerida; family Chalinidae; genus Haliclona; species Haliclona indistincta. Next base: position 4,950,362 of record OZ024789.1, read on the forward strand.
ATGCACATTTTACAAAGTAGTAGGAAGTTATGACAATGTGACGTTATGACAATATACCATAATGATACTTGTCCACATTTTACTGTAGGAAGTTATGACAACATTAGTTTATTTCAGAAAATGATAACATGTCTATGATCACCATTATGAGCACTTTAGATACCATTCTTGTGATCTGTAAACCAAACCCAGAAGATAGTAACCTGATACACATACTTTTCTGGAAATAATAACATTCTTGCTGTACATGAACAATCATTAATTTGCTATGATCATCATCTGTCCTCTTTAGATGCATCTAGATGTTAAAAGTTAAAAGTGCCATACCATGCAGGCCTCACAAAAAAACAACATCCGAAATGAACTATTACTTGCTGACAAGGATGTTTCTCTTTCCTCAACTTACAGTACACCATTCAAAGGTGTAAATTCAATTTAGACTGTATTGGCACACAGTATTGACAGTATTGTCAGTTAATGTATACATGATACAAACACATAGTCACGTACACACACAACCCTTTGATGCTGTAAACATATCAACTGAAAACTGAAATTCACAACGTTTGAAAAAGTGTGATTGTAGTTGTTAACTTATAACTATCTCATAAGAGAACGTCACCAAAGCATCACATGAGCTCACTATATAAGAGAGGACACATTCTGTGTCTCACCAGTTCTCAGTCGCTGTCACCTTGAGTATATCTCACTGGACAAGACGTCAAGTATGAAACTCCTCTCCTTGCTGACGGTGGCTATTGTCCTAATCGGCATAACCACACAAGCCTTTGCCTGCAACTATGAGAGGATGTCTCGTAGCCCAAACTACGCAAAGATAACTACTCCAAAGAAAACCCTTAATGTTCCCAATCCTCACGGTATTTGTGTCGCTCCCAATGGCAACTTTGCTGTTGTGTCGTACAACAATGCCAAGATAGTTCGCATATACTACAGCTGTGGAAAACTGATGAAAGAAGTCGATCTTAGCAAACAAGGATTTAGAGTAGGTTGTGATTGTGCATTCACAGATCGCAGTCTCTATGTTACTGACTGTCGGAATAAAGTTTACGAACTGTCAACACTTGGGGAATTTGTTCGAATTTTTGCTACTGGTCAAAACTTTCAACGCATGGCAGCATGTAAAGATCGACTTTACATCACCAAACATGGTGGTGGGCAAAATCTCTTTGTGTACGATACCAATGGTAGACTGATACGTCGCATTAGTGTACCAGCTAATGTGGCTCGTGGAGTCATAGTGGGCATAGACGGTAACTTACATGTTTCAAATTGGCAGAGAAAACAAGTGTATGTCTACACTCCTGAAGGAAGACGAGTCGGTGTAACAACCTACAATGAAATTCATCTTGCTGATGGTCTAGCAATGGACACTGCAGGCAACCTCCTTATTGCTGATCATAATCGAGGTAAAGTGGAGGTTTACAGTCCGTGTGGAGCACTGATCAAGACCATTCGAACAACTCGATATGCAGTCGATGTTGAGATTGGTAATGATGGAACAATACTGGTGGCAGATTATGGTGCCTCCAAAGTCTTCATGTATTAACCAGCAACCAACAGAGACTATGAGCCATAGTTTACTAGTATAGAGACTAGTGTGTGTTTGTTGTAGTATAGTGACTGTAGACATAATGTGTGTTGTAGATTTTAGTGCTCATGCTGGTTATTTATTCAGTGATCTCTCAAAAGAGTTAAAATGATACAGAGCCGAGTTTCGAAAAAGCAGTGCTCATGCGATCCAATAGTTAAGTAAACTTGTGAGCAAAACGTCAGGCACAGTTGGGCTTCACTTGTCCTGAGAAAGTAGGTTGAAATAACAGGAAACAAATTCTGTGCCTGCATGTGTGTGAATTATGTGGTACATATGTACGAGTCCATCGTAAGCAAAGTACTGTCCAAGAAATTCCATCTGAGTCATTAACTACTTGAAGTCAGTACTTTATTACAAATGTACATAACATGTTTTAATGGCAGTGTATGTGCATGTGCATGCCAGCAGTAGAGAATGATCAATTCATGCACATTTTACTATAAACCAAAGTAGGAAGTTATGACAACATTATGTTATCTTTAGAAAATGATAACATATCTATGATCACCATTATGAGCACTTTAGATACCATTCTTGTGATCTGTAAACCAAACCCGGAAGAGAGTAACCTGATGCACATACTTTTCTAGAAATGATAACATTCTTGTTGTACATCAACAACCATTTATTATGCTATGATCATCATTTGTCCTCTTTAGATGCATCTAGACGTTAAAAGTGCCATACCATGCAGGCCTCACAAAACAAAAACATCCGAAATGAAATATTACTTGCTGACGGTTCTCTTCAACTTACAATACACAATTCAATGGTATGATTCTATTTAGACAGTATTATTGAACAGGTGGTGCAGATTTGATAATACAGACAAAAGCACACTTGCTCTATTGTTCTCATGCAGTTTGGTAGAACTGAATTAACTTGTCTACTGCACACATGATCCATTGTATATTATAGTGTACACCATTTGGACACAAACTTGTAGAGTTTGGTATATCACATGTGCACATTACACATTGATTGTAAGTGTTCATTGCATTGAGGTGTCCTCTAAGAGGGTTCTACTATAGAAATATTTATAATCTTTGTCAACATCGAGTATAGTACTAGCAAACAAAAAGTTACTATAAGAAAACTTGACAGGTAAAATCTGGAAAAAAGACTTAGAGGTCAGATAGTTTAACCCAGAGACTGGCTTACAAGACCGTTTTACATAATGGTCACCAATATGTATCAACTAATATAGAATGTGTCAAGTGCACGTGTTTGCTGATATATCCAATATGAAAGCATCATCTGCAGTAAAGACAGACCTCAAATCTATCTAGTTTAATATAAAATCCGAAGTATCAGTTTACACATCAACATAACATGTTTTAATAACAAGTAAAATAATCATTCTTAAACACAAATGTCACTCTAGTGTAACATGTAACATGAACTAAAGTAAGTCAATATTAACATTACAGTCTTGTCAATGTATACATTATACACACAATAGTCATGTAGATGCTGTAAATATCCCTGAATCTGAAATTCACAACGTCTAAAAAAGTTAAATTTTAGGATAGCTCATAATACAGGTGAACGTGACCAAAGCATCACTGAGCTCACTATATAAGAGAGGACACTTTCTGCGTCTCACCAGTTCTCAGCCGCTGTCACCTTGAGTATATCTCACTGGACAAGACGTCAAGTATGAAACTCCTCTCCTTGCTGACGGTGGCTATTGTCCTAATCGGCATAACCACACAAGCCTTTGCCTGCTACTATGAGAGGATGTCTCGTAGCCCAAACTACGCAATGATTACCACTCCAAAGAAAACCCTCAATATTCCCAATGCTTTCGGTATTTGTGTCGCTTCCAATGGCAACTTTGCTGTCATGATGTGGAATAACGCCAAAAAGATTCGCATATACTACAGCTGTGGAAAACTGATGAAAGAAGTTGATCTTAGCAAACATGGATTAGTACATGCTACTGACTGTGCATTCACAGATCGCAATCTCTACGTGGCTGACCATAGTGGAAAAAAAGTACACGTACTGTCAACAATTGGAAAATTCATTCGATCCTTCGCTACTGGAGTACATATTCTTCGCATGGCAGCATGCCAAGACCGGCTTTACCTCACTACGAATGGTGGTGGACAAAACGTCCTTGTGTACGATACCAATGGTAGACTGATACGTCGCATTAGTGTACCAGCTAATTATGCACGTGGAGTCTTAGTGGGCATAGACGGTAACTTGCATGTTTCAAATTGGCAGAGAAAACAAGTGTATGTCTACACTCCTGAAGGAAGACGAGTCGGTGTAACTACCTACAATGAAGTCGTGCATGCTGATGGTATAGCAATGGACACTGCAGGAAACCTCCTTATTGCTGATTACCACAGGCCTAAAGTGGAGGTTTACAGTCCGTGTGGAGCACTAATCAAGACCATTCGAGCAACTCGATATGCAGTCGACGTTGAGATTGGTAATGATGGAACAGTACTGGTAGTAGACCACGCTACCTCCAAAGTCTTCATGTATTAACCAGCAACCAACAGAGACCATGAGCCATAGTTTACTAGTATAGAGACTAGTGTGTGTTTGTTGTAGTATAGTGACTGTAGACATAATGTGTGTTGTAGATTTTAGTGCTCATGCTGGTTATTTATTCATTCAGTGATCCCTCAAAATAGTTAAAATGATACAGAGCCGAGTTTCGAAAAAGTAGTGCTCGCAAGATCCAGTAGTTAAGTAAACTTGTGAGCAAAATGTGGGACACAGTTGGGCTTCACATGTCCTGACTACAGGAAACATATTCTGTGCCTGCACACCATATACCATGCAGTCAAACTAGACAGCAAAACTATCTGATATATTGCACGTACAATGTGCAATGAAAGCACCACACAAGCCGTGCATGAATACATAGCAGTGCATAAACATTATGAGAATAACCACATAACATTATACTAAGAAATAGTGGGGTTCTATACTGGAGAAATAATTATTATAATCTTCATCAACATCAAGTATAGTACTAGCCAGAGATCATTATTGAAATTTTGTTTCCTCATTGAGCGCTATAGCAACACAGATCACTCAAACAGACCAGACAGCCCTCGACTAGCAGGATCAGAGCTATCACCTCCTCCTCTCTCCACCACACTAAACAGAGGAGTACCTCCTAGCTACCCATACACAGGCGGACATATTGATCAATCTTAGATACACTCAAAGTGCTGTATACATGTGAAATCATCGACCAATCCTTTGATTCAAGATGCACATATTCTTTGTTAAGCACATAATTTTGTAGTTGCTAAGGAGTTAAATATTATACTCACACAAGTACACATACACTGAGAAGGGTATTCAATTTTATAAGCAGTTTTTACTGTGAAATAAAATGCATAACATGCCTAATAAGGAGTCAGTATGGATTGCTATACACGTATTAGCTTAGGAATTCAAAGTAGAATGGGATTCCAGATTTTCAAAAGGTAAGATGGTACTGTGTAGCTTGTGTCAGTCACTGTATGCTGGTACCTTTTCTCAAGTTTCTGTTCTCTTTGATGTACTGGTTCTCTGTAATGAGCTGCAGACTGAATGTCAACTCCTGAGAGAGAGAGAGAGAGAGAGAGAGAGAGAGAGAGAGAGAGAGAGAGAGAGAGAGAGACAGAGAGAGAGAGAGACACAGAGAGAGACACAGAGAGAGACACAGAGAGAGACACAGAGAGAGAGAGAGAGAGAGAGAGAGAGAGAGAGAGAGAGAGAGAGAGAGAGAGAGAGAGAGAGAGAGAGAGAATATTAAAGAATGAATACAGCACTGCTAGTCAAATAAAGCACCAAAGGTGCAGATGCCTCGGTGCAGTAGCATGTATGCTAGCATGATGCAATTAGCAGATGCATATGACAGCACGTATGCATGCAGTAGATCCATGGAAGCATATAAAAACAGTATCATGGAACTTGAGCATGCAAGCACCAGAACTATGGAAGCATGCAAGCAGCAGAACCATGGTAGCATGCAAGCATCAGAACCATTGTAGCATGGAAGCAGCAGAACTATATATAGAAGCATGGAAGCAGCAGAACCATGGAAGCATGTAAGCAGCAGAATTAACTGAAGCATGCAAGCAGCAGAACTGAAGCATGCAAGCAGTAGAACTGAAGCATGCAAGCAGCAGAACTGAAGCATGCAAGCAGTAGAACTGAAGCATGCAAGCAGCAGAACTGAAGCATCCAAGCAGCAGAACTGAAGCATGCAAGCAGCAGAACTGAAGCATGCAAGCAGCAGAACTGAAGCATCTAAGAAGCAGAACCATGGAAGCATGCAAGCAGCAGAACTATGGTTGCATGCAAGCAGCAGAACCATGGATTGTAGCAGCATAGAGTACATGTAGCTAAAATGCATTGTACAAGCTGTTGTAACTAGGCACCGAAGGTGCTTATGCCTCGGTGGAATGTTATGCATACATGCCTGTCTGACTAAATATGCTGAACTGAAACACACAAGCAGTAAAGAAAGTCTGCTGTTGCTAGTTGAACACTATGCTAGTGGCTGACAAATCTGACATGGTATTCAATATTGGCAAGGAATATTTTACATAATATTATACTAGTGAGATGTAAGGAGTAGAGAAAAGAAAATAAAGATACACAGTAAAGTTAAACTGCAGCTGTTGTACCTTTCTGTACAGCAATCACAATGCTATAATAGTTATGCAATCAGAAGCCAATCAGTGCTGACCACTAATTCAACCGGGCGTGTCTATGTTGTTCAGGGCACAGCACGTACAATGAACGAGCGAGATAGCGTCCATAGCTTGCTTGCACTATTTCTTTAGACATACGATGTAACCTATCAGCTTCTAGGCAGTCAACTGTGGATAGTTTTGTCTACGGAGAACTCTAGATCGCCAGCAACGGCGAGGTAAGCAAAGCTACGCCATAACTCTAGAACGCAGCTTCATATACAAGTCTGCTGTGCTGTTCTGAAGTAAAGGCGGACTCACTAGCAGTAAGGCAGCCAGCAATAGACAATTTTGTCATTACATCAGCAACTAGATCGCCAGCCGGCGATCGCGAGTAAGTAATCACGCTATAACTCACGAACAGAGCCTTATAGCCAAAATCCTTACAATTCATTTTCAAGCAAATATCGACTTTAGCCTGTGTTGCACGTTTCAGCGCTTAGTTTTTAGCGAGCGACGAGAAATCCTGCCGACAGACAGACAGATACACAGATACACAACACGACTACTGTATGCCCCGTGGCTCCGCCCACCGAGGCATAATAAAAATACAAGCTGTTTACTGAAGACTGACCTGCATAACGCTTGCTCGCTCAGGCTCACTCGACGAGCAAGATGAGTCTGAAGACGCTTTCGCTTGCAAGTTTCATTGCTGCTTATGGAGTCATATGAGCTGCACTGTCATATATCAAGCGCGATGTAGCCAGCTGTGGACAGTACTGTCTCTGAAGGAAGCCAGAACGCGAGCAACGGCAGTCCAGGCGAGCAAATCACGCCATAACTCGAAAACAAAGCCTTTAATTGCAATTCTGCCAAATTTGTTTTTCATAAACTACTGAGATCTGCCTGTGTTGCTAATTTCAGCGCTTAGTAGCAAGCGGTTGCTGAGATACGCATTGCGAACATACACACACACAAACGAACAGACTAATGTATGCCTCGTGGCTCCGCCCACACCTCGGCATAAAAATCCCTATAACCCAATTCAAGTCCAAAAGATATTTAGTGTCTACAAAATACATGATGCAATATGAAAGAAATGGGATTTTGCTACAGGGACAAGGGTCACTGTAAAGAGCAAACCAGATCAAGACATGACTCATACTGACTATGAATGACTACACCTAACCATGACAAGACCTGTGACCCAGGATGAGTATCATATATAACAGGTCGGCAATAGCATACTTGTGTCTCTAGATCAGACAACACATTGTGCAAGAGGTTGTGCCGGTGTAGAGACAAGATCTTTTAACCTGGATATGACACGGGATAACTGAACAGCACTATTTGCTAAAGCATGGTTGGTCCCTATGGTGGTTGTTTCCAAGCCGCACACATGTTGTGTTTACTGTGTCAGTGTGTATGGGCAGGCAGCCAATCCACCAGCTCTGGTGTTCAAGTGGTATCACTCAACTGCTGTGTAAACAGTTTTAAAACTGCAGCACTTGAGTTTGAACTAGCAAGCAAACAATGCAAGTGGTTCAAATTTGACATTTAAACTAGCCAACCAATAGAATAACACTGCGCTAATACACATTAGAGCAAGCAGCGATATTTATCTACTCTCTCACTTTTACAAATGTGACTCAAAATTGAAATGCACACACATTTTTGAACTACAAGAGCTTGTATCACCACTAACAACAGTGTGTCTTATCCACTGCTGTTGTTGTTGATGAATATCACATATGGTAACCATATCCACTAGCAACACACATATACACATGTACTGATTATCATGCAGTATCACTCACAATGTGTCTCAACCACATGAGTTTAGACACCATCGTCAACACATTGATGTACACACATTAGCATATACCACCACCCACCGCACAATATTCTACAGCTGTGTGTATGTGTGTGAGTGAGTGGGTGTAAGCCCTGGTGTCTAGCCAGCCAGCCAGGACCCGCTGACCTCACTCACTCAGGGCTATTGGGAACAGCACTGCCTATCACGCGTTATCAACGGCTAGAATTTCACTGCTTATCGCCAGGTGAGGTTCTATTGCATGAAAGGCTTGTGAATAACATTATCGGAAAGATGAAGACGGGTTGAATGAGCAGTTAAGATGAGAATCAGATACCCATCCACAAACCAAGTGCTCTAAGCAGTGAAGAAGAGATTTTCGATCCTAATGCTTAATTATTTAACATGTTTACCAGTTCAAGACTAGCTTGCTGTATTTCCACCCCATTGCTGGTTTTCTACCACCCATCGTTGAAGGGATACCCACCCTCAAACCATGCTTGTTCACTTAGACAATGTACACACACACTCCGATAGAGAACCCAATGGTTGCAACAGTGTGGCTACTAGAGACAGCCTTCCCTGAGAGGTCTCTGCCTATTCTCATCAACCTCCCCTCTACAGACAAAACCATGGGTATCTAATCTGTGGCTTAGATAGACAAATTCTCCCAAGCACTCAAGCTGCCTAAGGTGCTAGAGTCCTTCCCAGGCACTTGACTGGATAAACGCACACACAAGACTGGGCGGGATGGACTTTTAAAGAAATATGCAGAGTGCAAGAAACAGCTGGGCCCGTGAATATCACTGGTATGTGATCTTAGCAGAGAACAAAGTGTTCTGGTTTAGCCAGTGTTTCCCCTAATCTTAAATTAACAATACCCACACCATCAGAGATATGGCTACATGATCTATCATAAAGAAAAGAGGTCACTTCGCTATGCAATTTTCGAGTGCCCGCCTGTATATGGGTCATAACTCAAAAAAATCTGTGTGAAGTGTAAGAGAATTTTAAAGGCATAATATTATTGGGCTGTAACAATCAGGTTTGCACGTAGTATCAAAGTGACCCTTTTTCAC